>CAJQZJ010032578.1:3556659-3569101 GCA_907164525.1 Lophiomys imhausi | reverse complement strand
ACACACACACACACACACACACACACACACACACACACACACACACAGATGGACTGAGGCTGAGGAACAATGTACAAAGCTGACTTCTGACCTCTACACTAACAACACTTACACAAGTATCCCCTCACATACACACATACATACACATATGTGAACAGATGTTCGGCAATATCACAAAAAGAAACATGTTAACACTAAGGGTGAAATCTGTACATGTCCCATGAAATCTAAAAGAAATTCAGGGGAATGATTAGACCAGATCATTACAATTAGTACCTGAGAAGGCTTGACCTTTTCTTTCATCTCTTCAGCCACCAAAGCAAAAGCTAGGAGGAAATAGAGAAACACGTTTACATTAAAATTAGCAATCTGGATTCATTCTCACACTCAACAATTCTGTTTATAATAAGGGAGGAACGGAGTGTTTTAACAAGATCCACTTTGCTCATTTTTAAGCAGCTTCATTCCTTCAAACAAGTACTAAATATTTTCTTCAGTTTAGACCTGAAACTGCTCATCACTGTAGTGTCAATGAGCTCCAGCTACCAAACAGAAAAACAAAAACAAAAACAAACCTCAGCAGAAGCCGGGCGTGGTGGTGCATGCCTTTAACCCCAGCACTCGGGAGGCAGAGGTAGGCAGATCTCTGTAAGTTTGAGGCCAGCCTGGTCTACAGTGTGAGTCCAGGACAGCCAGGACTTGTTACCCAGAGAAACCCTGTCTAGAGAAAACAAAACAAAACAAAAACACGAAAACAAAAAAACCTCAGCAGATCAATCAAAATCTTCATAAACAACCAAAAAATGTAGGAAAAATATTTCTTCAAATTATTGATTTAGATACCTTCTTAGCATAGGAAAATTCTTGAGAATGTGGAGGGATGGGGGGGAGGCTGGTAGTACAAATCCCCACCTCGATTGTCCCTGCCAAACCCTGACAGGCAACATGACTAACATTGGGGTGTACTGTTGTTTGGCGCTGTGGAGTTAGAATCGAAGATGCTATTTACAAGCCAGTCAAGAGAATACGGAGAATCCTACTGAAATTCCAGGGCAGGAGGCTGAGGGAAATAAAAATCATCTTCCATTTGGAATGACTGAATGTTTTTTGGTTTGAGTCATAAATAGGCAAAGACCTCCTTAGAGGCACACTTAGGCTGAACATTAAAAATAATAACAACGATATAACACAGTGCTGAAAATATGAAGCAAAATGCTAAGCCAAAAAGTCAGGAAGGGCAAGGGACAAAGCAAATGCTAATTGCCTAATGAGTTTCTCCTAAGGAGCTAAAGGGGGGCACTGCTGGGGGTGTTCCGGTCACCCAGCAGCATTCTCAGAGGAGGTGGGCACCGTGCCAGGGCGGGCCCTTGGCATACGGTGCTCTAGGACACCAAGACGATGATAGTAAGTGACTAACACGGTTTAATCGTCTCCATTTCCAGAATGACACTTTAAAAGGCTGGGCTGAAACGGAGACACAAGCCAAAGGAACCTGAGTGTGTGACATTTAGATAAGAGTAGATGGTGTAGTGGTTCTGAGACTGCTAAACGGCACACATCCACCCCAGTCCTGCCCGACTCGTCCCTACTGTTCAGCAGAGAATCAGCATCCACTGAAAATAGGTACCTGGAGACTATGACTAATAGACTCTTATTACAAGACTCTTATTACACAAAGACAGGAATATAATTTAATTTACTAGCCAAGATACAAATAGCACACAGAAGTAACTCAACAACACTTAATGGATGAATGAGCGAATGAATGGATCCATGAATGAATGAATGGATGGATGAATGAATGAATGGATGGATGAATGAATGAATGGATGGATGAATGAATGATGTATTCATTGTTGGCCGTAGGGTCTCTTCAGTGAAAGGCTCCATTACCAGGCAACACCCATCTTAGCCAGTAGAAGAGAGTTCAATGTCCACTCTCAAATTATTTCCATCATGATATGACCTATGTCTGCACACCTCCCACATGTACATGCACCTGCACATGCTCACATCTGGGCACACAGCATTATGTGCTTTTCTGCTGTTCCGATAAAACACCATGACCGAGGCAACTTACAGAAGGGTTTATTTGGGGCTTACGGTCAAACAGGAATAGGAGTGTGTTGTGGCCAAGAATCGGCATGCATGCTGGCTGGAGCAGGATGCTGAGGAGGGTCTTGAACCACAAGCACAGGCAGACAGCACACTCAAAAGGTGACAGTTTAAAGCCCATCTCTAGTGACACACTTCCCCCAACAAGGCCACACCTCCTAAAGCTCTCAAATAGTGCCACCAACAGAAGACCAAGTATTCAAATTCCTGAAACTATAGGGGACATTTCGGTCAAGCCACCAGACACACACACACACACACACACACACACACACACACACATATGTGTATATATATATATATATATATATATATATGGGGAGTTAGAGCAATATAAATTAGATTTAGTGAATATCTAGGGGCTTCTGATACAGTCTCTTAATATGAGGCATGAAGATCAACTTGACTTTGGGCACCTGGTGTAGCAGCATATGGACTAAAAACAAGGTTTATGGCCTGGCATTGTTTTCAGCTGCTAATAGCCTTACGGAGTGGGCAGAGCCCAGATTAGACTAAAGCCAGGTGAAACAAGGAGAGACCCTATTTAAGGATGCAGTGGCCAGAGCCACTTGCATCCTTACGAGATGCAAGGCAGCTTGTATCATCTAATGGAGAAAATGCTGGTGGACTGAAAAGCTGATTTCCAATACAGCTGAAAAATTACCAGTTCTCCCTGAGACAGAAAGAAGCTAATGAGCAGAGAAGGCCTCAGCAAAGCAGCAGAAGTCCAAGGACTAAACCCTGTGGCACAGCTTTGGCTTAGAGGGTTCAACCAGTTCAAACAGTGGCTTGAATAGAGCTGTGATCAGACTCAAAGACTGAGGCAGAGTTGATGAGTTGCTAATATAAACAGAATAAGCTGTTTTATGGATTGCTGAGGCCTCCCAGAGAGAAGAAAGCCTCAAGCCTCATTTAAGGTGAAGCTGCCATAGCCAATTTACCCTAAAGGACCTACGTTTGAGTTATTCATGAAGAAAGACTGTTCATCAAGTGCCTTACCTTTAAGGTCTTCTCCTGAGGTGTTCCTGACAACTGAGGACCTGCCCCAGAGAAGTGTTCCTTATGACTGAGAACCTACCCCTGAGACTGTATCCTTCTAAAAGGTTAGGATTAGTTATTAAGATATTAGTTGTTATGGTTATTAATAGGTTTAGTTGTTAGGTAACAGGGGATATGGTCATTCTTAGGGATAGTAGTTAAGTAATTGTTTATATTTGTTATAAGTGCATAGTTATTAATAAATATATATATTGGATATTTAAAAGTTTCATTTTCATATATACATCAAGGCCCAAATCACTAACAAATTCTAAGAATAAAGCAGAGATCTAACCCAAACACTATTTAAATCCTGTTTCGGGGTATTTAATATTTTGAGTTTATTTCATTTGTTCTCAAGAGACTCACATACTAAAAACATTCAGGAAGGGAACTGGAGAGACAGCTCCGCATCTAAGAGCATTTATTGTTCTTAAAGAGGGCATGACTCCCAGCATGCATGTCAGGTGACTCACAACTACCTGTAACTCCAGCTTCGAGAGATATGGTGCCCTCTTCTGGCCCCACTGGTACCTGCAGTCACATATGCACACACCCACACACAAACACATATACACATAACTAAAAGAAGATTAAATATTTTAATTAACTGACTGATTGACTGATTAAATCCTCAAGGAGAAATCAAAGCCAGAATTATTTAATAAATGTAGATGCTGGGATTACGGCACACTGGGAGAACATGTGCTTTACATATACAAGCTGAGGAGTTTACTAATACCAGTGAAGAAACAAACAAACATTATGTGTGGTCACATGCTAACATCACTTGGCACTATAGGATTCTGAAAAGTAAACACGTTGAGAACTCATAGACTATAAAAACGGTGTCAGGCTATAGCAGGAGTTTATTTAAAACTGTCCCTTGCAGCCGGGCGGTGGTGGCGCACGCCTTTAATCCCAGCACTTGGGAGGCAGAGGCAGGCGGATCACTGTGAGTTCGAGGCCAGCCTGGTCTACAAAGTGAGTCCAGAACAGCCAAGGAAACACAGAGAAACCCTGTCTCGAAAAACCAAAAAAAAAAAAAAAAAAAAAAAAAAAAAAAAAAAAAAAAAAAAAAAAGAAAGAAAACTGTCCCTTGCTGGAGGTATGGTGGCATACACCTTTAAGCTCAGCATTCAAGAAGAAGAATAGAGTGCATCTTTGTAAGTTTGAAGTCAATATGATCTACATGGTGAGTTCTAGGCCAGTTAAGAGCACTGGCTGCTCTTGCAAAGGACCCACATTAGGCTCCCAACACCCACTTGGCTGTTCACAATCCTCTGTAACTCCAGTTCCAGGGGACTCCAACTCCCTCTTCTGGCCTCTGTAGGAACTGCATGCACATGGAGCCCATACATCCATGCAAGGCAAACACTCGCACACATAAAACAAATCTTTTTTTAATCCAATACTCCCTCTTCTTCTTTTATTTTCCCTCTCCTTAATCCTTTTGTGGCGGATGGAGAAGCCATTCCTCAAGTTCTGGCTGATCAGCTGCAGAGAACAGTCCATGGTGAAGGCCCCCTGTCAGGAGGAGAGAAGACACAAGGCCCTGACCGGCACACGGGCTTCCTCGCCCTCGCCCGTTGTCTATTCATAACTCTCCTTTTAATCCCACAAAACCTCTCTGCCCCATAGAATACCTGGAGAGGGATATCTGAGGTTGAGGGTTGTCTCTGTCTTCTTTAGAAGGGGCTTTGAGTGAGCCTGCTTTCCTGTATGCATTGCTGTCTCCTGGGCTTTCAGCGTGGTGAGCGGTATGACTCGCCTTGCTGAGGATAATGCTCAGCGGCAGAGTGTTTGCATGACATGCACAACTAGGCCCAATCCTCAGTACTGGAAGGAAAACAAAACCCCTCCACCCCAATCAGTTCTTATTTCAATCCTAGATAATCAAAGGTCGCTTGGGTTAGAACTCCCCCTTTTATCAAACAAAGTCACTTTCTCAGTTTACCAGGCCCGGTGGTATCATCTAATAACTGGAATTTGGGGGAAGTCTTGTTTTCTGTCCTGGTTCTAAGCGGTACCAATGCAGCGTCCCGCCTAAAAGAGCAGCTGATATCTGCCAATGGCACTGTTTAGAGAAGAGTCACACACCAAGGAATATATTGCCAATAAGCCAAGCAAGGCCCACAGATCTTCCTCCCTGATGAGACCAAGCCTCCACACCCTCAAGCAGACAAGCGTTAATGTTCACTGGCTTCTATCTCCATCCCAAAATACACAGATCTAGACTTCTTTTAAAAATCCTTTAAAAATAAAAACCCTGTCATCATCTCCATCACTCCACTGAAATTAAAATCCTTTTTCCACAGCAGATATGTCATCATATTTAAAGAGACACCGCATGTCCCTCCCTTTCTTATTGTGAGATTCCTATACTCTAAATGGAACAAACAAAATCATGAAAATCACCAAATGTATTTTATAGGCACATAAGAAATCAAATCATAAATTGAGGAGTCATCTGCACACTCAATAGAACTCAGGTTTCTTGGGAAAAGATGATGAAAGACAGGTGTAAATGAGTTAAAAGAGTGCGAAAAGGGGGTAAATAAGGTGTTTTTTTTTAATTGTCCATTCCCTTCAGCAATTCTAACAAATGTTAACTTTGTATTACCAAAGCAAAGACAATTCTTCAAAAGATAAAATTGAAAGTCTTAAACATCTAGTTTTTGTCTTAAATTGGGTCTCAATATTAATAGAACCAAGTCTTTCATTTTAACCAAGTGGGAGGAGTCAGGTCTCTGAACCTGCCTTTGTTTTTTTCCTTTTTTTCTTTTTCTTTTTTTTCTTTTTTCTTTTTTTTTTATTTCAGTATTTTGATGCACTACAGATTCGGGGTATGCTAATCAGAGGAGCAAGCAGAATGTATAAATATAAATATAAACAGAGGCTGAACAATTCAGTGTTAAGATTGCGTGAGGAACTGCATGAGGGATACGCTGTATGTACACGGGGCTCCTTAAGTTGCCAGCAAGGCTTTCTGTCTATGGGAGAAGACATAGTTTAATATTCGCAGTTGATTTCACTTGATTTAAATATTAAGGTCTGGCAACTTCAGAGAGAGAGAGAGAGATGAGGGAAGGGAGACAAGGGCTCCCTCTCCTATTCATACCCTTCCAGGAAAAGGGACACACGGGCGCACACACACACACATGACTGACCACCTGGGGCTCAGTGTTTCCTGCATTTCATGCTGATTTCTAGGTTCAGCAGAGGAAGTCATTTCTGAAAATTTGGCTTGAGTTCCTTTAATGTGCAGTTGGAGAAATATTCCAAAGTAAAACATGTTTTTACGTGCCAAACTGCTGTTTAAAAGACATTTTCTATTTTTGACATGAACCCTGGTGAACTGAGACAGGGAAGTATATTTAAAGACAGGGAACTATATTTAAAGTGCAAATCAGGGCAGGCAATAGAAATCAGGCCCTTTTCCACGCTAACTAAACAATTCCAGCCCACGAGTGTGTGAGCACACCTAGAACGGGGAAATAAATGTAGAATTTTACAAGGAGCCTGGGATGCAGTTTTATCGGCTGGATGAAGCTCTGGAGCATAGGAAAACTGAAGGAGTTAACTGCAGTGCGCTAGTACTTACTACCTGGCTTTTCTCAATCCTGGGAGGGGTCAGAAAGAGCACACTTGTGCCTCCTAATTCCCAGAGACTCCCAGAAACATCCATCAGAGAAACCAAAGGAGATTGAAAACCACAAGAAGATTAACACGCTCTGCGCCAGCAATCTTCCTCAGGAGGAGCTGAGGGCTTAGGAGACTAAAATTAAGCCTTTAGGACCCAGCCTGGCACAGAGAAGAGCTGGGGTAGGCTGGACATGGGGGTGCATACCTGCAATCACAGCACTCGGTAGACGGAGGCAGGAAGGTCATGAGTTCGAGGTCACCCTGGGCTACATAGACCCTGTCTCCAAAACACCACTAAAAGGCTTAGGCAACAGGTGGACAGTGCTGCACACTGTCCATCTGTCTGTCGGGTGGTTGGGAACCCTGCACAAAAGCCAGGGTGGTGGCATACAATCTGATAAGATCATGCCAGGTTTTTCTCCTTCTAAGTCCCCGGTGAGAGAGCAGCCTAGGGGCTTGCTTTCTTTCCTGTGACCTACTTACCAAACATTTCCTTTTTCCCTGGCAGCTTTGGCCTCCAGGTCTTCCCTTCCCCTGAGCTTTAGGAATTTCATTGCAAGTCCCAGGAGGGGTCCTTCCACCCTAGGACCAGAGCTCAAGGCCAGTTTGTTGGCTTCTAATTAAAGAAAGCTTTGAAAGTAAACCACTCCAGCTGCGGGAGAGAGGCAAATGCAATACCCATAGCTCAGCAGACTCTGCCCAGAGAAAGGCTAGAGGCACAGACTCTGCCTCTTCCTCATCCTCCCTGGACGGATAGACCCATGGCCCCTCAGCAGCTCCAAACCAAAGGGTGAAGGGCCTATCACTCCACACTGGGGCAGCATGGGACCAGCCCACTCTTCAAGTGGGATGTCTGGGGAAGGCCATGGGGTGTGTGTGGAGTGCTGTAGGTGCCAGCAGCCATCTTCAACAGTACTCACTGGGACTTTTCATTTATTCGACAAGCAAGAGTAACTCTGTCTGCCTGTACCATGCTAAGCTGAAGCCCAAGGTCTAGCTCCCCAGAGGAGCTGGTCTGTCAACAGTCGAGAGAGTTGGTTCTCTGCACCACTAGATTCCATGCCCAGAGGCTTCCAGTAAGGAGAAAACTAAGTTCTTAACGAACACCAGGAGGGCCCGGACACAGACTTCCACACACTGAGCAGGATGCCCAGAGCATGGGCACCCAAGGGTTACTAATAAAGTGCAGGAGAGATGCTGGGCAGGGACACCTGAGGGAGAGGGTGACAAGAGCTGAGACAACTGTGAGAGGGGGTGATTGGTAGGGGGGTAGCTTTGTTGGGGGCACCTGGTGACTAGGGTGCAGGGGAATGATCGGGTTACGAACTTTTGGAGTGACTGAGGTGGAAAATACCTCAGGGGAGCGATTGGGTGACAGCTAGGGAGGGGACTTGCTGAGATGGGGACATTTGGCAGGGTAGAGCCTGGTGATGGAGCAGGGACACCTGGGCATTAGGGACCGGGAGGACTGCAGCTGCTGGTGGGGATACCTGAAGGGCAGGAGTTATGGGGTAGGTGGATAGAATGAAGGGGTTCTTTAAGAACCTAGTTTTCCCCTTAGGCATGAAAGCGTTTGGAGGATGTTGAGGAAGGGAATGCAATACGGAACTGTGTTCCCTACATAGACTTCTCAAGACTGTGTATGAAATGACAAAATCTGGGGGGGAGGGGACAAAATGGACACACACATGGCAGCTAGGAAGTTACTGGGACAAGAATATATCTGGGCCTGAATTGAGGTGGGGGGATTGCAAGCCAGCACCTTGGGCTGTTGGGGTGCTGGAACAGAAGCCTCAGGCTTAGAGGCAGACATGCAGTGGCTACAGGTGTGAGGGACGAGCCCAGGAAGGCCATGAAGAAGAGTAAGGAACACCACGTGATTCCATCTTCAGGACTCTGAAGGAAGAAAAGGCCACCGCATGAGCAGGTGTGACGTAAGTCAGATCCTGGACATTCGACAAATTATTGTGACAGCAGAAGCAGCTCTCTGCATGGAACGGCACAGTGTGAAGTCAGACAGCCCAGCACTGCTGGGGTCTCCACAGTGCAGGGCGGCGTGGAGACGCACACGCAAGCGCAGTGCCCAAGGAGACCCACAGAGAGGGACATGAACTCAGGTCTTCTGCAAGAGCAGTCAGTGCTCTTAACCACTGTGCCACCTCTCCAGCACCCTTTAAGAAAATGTTGAAGGAGCTGTTTAAAGGACTCATGTCCTTAAAGTTGACAAGAGAGAGGAGTGATCATAGAGGAGACCTGAGCCCCAGCATTGCTGGATTATTAAAGGTAGCATGACAGAAGGCTGAAAGGCCCAGAGACCCTGTGGGCTGGAAGATAAATGTATTTACAAGAACAGTACATGGGACAGAAATGGGAATAACCACATACATTTACAAAGGAAGAGAATTTGCTTCTCATTTACATCTTGATTAAAGAAGTCACTCAAAGCTGGGCGGTGGTGGCACACACCTTTAATCCCAGCACTTGGGAGGCAGAGGCAGGCGGATCTTTGTGAGTTCGAGGCCAGCCTGGTCTACAAAGCGAGTTCCGGACAGCCAGAGATATTCAGAGAAACCCTGTCTCGAAAAAACAAAAAAAAAAAAAAGAAGTCACTCAAGATGGGGAAAAAAAAACAGAGTTTCAACTCAGTTTGGAGGAGAGATTCAAAACCTATCTTTATAAGGACGTTCTACGGACTGAAACAGAGTCAGAAAAATCCCTGCTCACATAGGCCCTCTCCAAAACACAGTGAAGTAGAACACAAAGCAAATATGCAAACATGAGGAAATTAGCTCTTTGTACAATCCTTAAATTGCAATCATATTGCTGAATGTTAACTGTCAGGCTTACTTTTTAATGGACAATTAACTGTTGGACAGCTTATCCACTGCAAGAAAAAGTAAGTCCCCATCGGTACCACTCAATCCTTGCAGCACACACCTGAGACACGCTAAGCCTATGGACTTCCTGTGTTTGCTGTAAAAGTCTTTGCAAAAAAAAAAAAATACACCCACTGCTCTAGTTCTTTTGTTTTTGTTTTTTAATCATGAACGTCCCTTCAAAAGGACATGATAATCAGTCAAATTATATACGCTGTACCATCTGGGAGGAGGGAACCTCAATTGAGAAAGTGACTCCATCAGATCAGCTTGTATGGTATTTACTTGATTAGTGATCAATGGGGGAGAGCCCATTTCTGGGCTGGTGGTCTTGGGTTCTACAAGAAAGCAGGCAGAGCAAGCCAGTGAGCAGCACCCCTCCATGACCTCTGCATCAGTTCCTGCCTCCAGGTTCCTGCCTTGAGTTCCCTTAATAATGGGCTATAACCTGTAAGCCACACCCTCTCCTCAGCAAGTTGCTTTTGGTCATGGTGTTTATCATGGCAAACCCTCTGACTGATGAGAACTAGGGTTCTGTTTCATAGCAATTACACACCTCAGGCTAGGTGGAGACACACACCTTTAATCCCAGCACTCAGGAGGTAGAGGCAGAGGCAGGTTCAAGGCCAGGCTTTTATACACAGTGAGTTCCAGAACAGCCAGAGCTGTCTACACAAGTAAATCCCTGTCTCAAAAAACAAATCAGACAGACAACAAAACCCAGTTCATCTTAAAGGCAAGACATTTTACATTTTATGGATTTCACATACACATGTTGTTACTCGAGCCTAGGGAAGGTCACACAGAGGATCCACTCCTGGTTGTTCGCACAGGTGACCCGGGCACCTTGTCAAAAATCCACATCAACAAGCACCCTGGTAGGGAAGTTTCGAGAAGGCTGGCCCCCAAGGTTAAATGCACTGGATGTTTAGTTGTTGTCCTAACTAGGTTTCTGTTGCTGATAAAAGACCATGACCAAAAGGAACTCTGGAGGAAAGAGTTTATTTCAGCTTCCAGCTTGTAGTCCATCATCCAGGGAAACCACAACAGGAACTCAAGGCAGGAACACGGATACAGGGTCTGATGCAGAGGCCATGGAGGAACACTACTCACTGGCTTGATCCTCGTGGCTAGCTCAGTCTGTTTTCTTACAGCACCCAGGACTACCTGCCCAGAGTGACACCCACCACAATGATCTGGGCTCTCCAACATCAAACATCAATCACAAAAGAAAAAAGAAAAAGAAAAAAAAACTGTTTGGGAGGCCTACTGAGAGATGGTCAAGTCATGGGGCACTTACCTAAGAAAAGATGGTTACTCCTCTCTCAGGGACAGCCCAGGTCTCCAGAGACCAGATCTAGGTTGCACTGTAACAGGCAACCCTACATGCCTCTTCCGAACCTGCCTCCATGCGCTCCTACCACACCATACCATCTACCACCAATGTTCAGCTTCAAGAGCTGTGCGCTAAAGAAAATGTCTTTCCTTCAACCCGTCCGCATGTATGGCACACTATATCCCACAGACTAAGTTACCCAGAATCTACATTTCAACAAATACAGGCATTTGGAGGTGTTGAGATGACTATCTCAGACAGGAAGGCCCGCCTCGCACGCTGGGACAGTTACCCAAGAACTCAGGGTAACTGCATGGGGCTGTTCCCATAATGACCTTGTCCTTTTCAAATCCTTTTTCATTCATTTCGTAAACGCTATACAAACCCGTGCGTAACCACCCTCAAGGAGCTGCAGGCGATAAATTTAACGTGATGTGTGAGAAGCCTTGAGCCTCTCATGGCAAGCAATAATCCAAACAGCAATAGATCAGCTTTTCGCTTTCCTAGCTTATCCTATTAGAACTGCAGATAAGCCACAACCCTCGGAGGAAATGGCGCTATCGTATCTGATATATGCAAATCTTCCCTAATGAGACTTATACATTTTTTTTCTTCCTAAACCCACAGTTTCATATCTACAAAGACTGCTCTCTCTCCCAAAGTCATGTCTCACAGTATCCATACATTTTGATAAAGCAGAAATGAATTAGTTTGTCAAGACTTTCTTCCTTAAAAGTAAAGCAAAAGAAAAAAACTACTGAGAAAGACACCAACAAAAATAATGCCCCAAGTTCCTCCTCAGTGTGCGTGCCCTTCTGAGCCCCTGACCCAGATTTCTAACTTTTCCCCTGACCTAAAGCCTGGACAATGTACATGTACCTTAAATTCAAAATCTCCAGAATACCCTCATCTTCCCTGCTCCCTGTGATTAAAAGTAATGTCATGTAACCCCACAGAACTGTATACCTCAACTTACACTTAGTTTTCTACTGCACATATTCAACAACAATAAAAATTAATTTTTAATTTTTATTTACTATTTATTATTATTTATTTACTTATTCACATATTATTACCCTCCTCTGAGTGCCAACATCAGAACTCAGACATTAGCCTCTGGCCAGCTTCTGAAAGAAACCAGTATTTCACAGTATGGGTGTAGCTCAGAGTAGAGCTGAAAGACCCTGAACATTTTTTTTTTAAGATTTTGTGTGGTGTGTGTGTGTGTGTAGTGTGTATATGTGTATGTGTGTGTATGTGGTGTGTGTGTATATGTGTGTATGTTGTTTCTATGTAGTGTATGTGTGTGTGCATATGTGGTGTGTGTGTAGTGTGTGTATATGTATGGGTGTGTGGTGTGTGTGTGCATGCGGTGTGTGTGTAGTTGTGTATGTGTGTGTGCATGTGGTGTGTGTGTATGTGTGTGTAATGT
>CAJQZJ010032578.1:3528776-3556649 GCA_907164525.1 Lophiomys imhausi | reverse complement strand
GTGTATATATGTGTATGTGTGTGTGCATGTGGTGTGTGTGTATGTGTATATGTGTGGTGTGTGTGTATGTATGTGTGTATATGTGTACGTGTGTGTGTATGTCTGTGTGTGTGTGTGTGTGTGTGTGTGTGTGTGTATTCAGATGCCCAAAGAGTCCAGAAGACAGCATCAGATAGATCCCTTGTGGCTGGAGTTACAGGCCATAGTGAGTGAGTTAATGGGAACCACACCCTGGTCCTCTGGAAGAGCAGCAAGTGATCCTAACCATTGAGCCGTCTCTCCAATCCCAGTACTCCGGGGTTTGATGCCCAGGTCAAAAACACTAAACCAGGAGATAAAAAATGACTCATTCTTACTCCAACCCTCTATCAGCCACTGCCCCAGGCAATCATAGAGTCTGAATGCTTCTCTCATTTTTTAAAAAATAGTTTTTAAAATTACCACACAAAGGAATGTGTTTCATTATGGCCTCTTCATACCCACGTGTCATTATGCTGCTCTGGATCTCCATTCCCCATGTCTACATGACCCCTCTAGACCCTGTCCCATAGGACAGCAGGAACAAGATTCATAAGGTGGAAGGCACGTCATGCACAGCTCCTCAACAAGGCCACCCCCGAGTCCATGACCCCATATGCAGAGCCCGTCTCACTTCCCCCACCCCAAGATCTTGCCAGCTGTTTTCTCAAACTCCCCAGGATGCTGTCTTTTCTCCACCTGAATCATCCACCCCTACTTTCTCCCACTAGCATGCTCCCTCCTCCCTTCCAAGGACCTGGTTTCTCCTTCCCCCTCAGGGCTGACCTTACAGCATTACCATTTCCTCCAGGAAGCCTTCACTGACCTAAAGGTTTCTCAAACCTCAACATTATTGACATTCAGAGCCCAGTGACTGAACTGACAGCAGAGTAGAGATGTCCTGTGCCTCATAAGATGCTTTGCCTCCCGGGTTCTCAAAATGGGGGTCGCCTAAGACCATCGGGAGACACAGATGTTTATGTTACGATTCATAACAGTAGTAAAATCACAGTTATGAAGTAACAACAAAACGGATTTTTATGGTTGGGGTGTCACTACAATGTGAGGAACTGTATTAAAGGATCTCAGTGTTAGGAAAGTTGAGAACCTCGGCTTTGCAACTTCCCTACCTCTAGATGACACACAGTGACCCAGTGACATCCAGAAAGTCTTGTTGAGAACCTGGGCAGCACCAGAGCAGATGGAAGGTAAGGATCTCCCTGCCGCATGTCCTGAAAGCATCCTGAGGTTAGCAGGAGCAGGTAGTTTCTGGTTTCATTACTGGATGTCACTTCCCCTCCTACACAGCAATCTCCACAAGCAGATGGAGCTAGCTCTTGTTCCTGGGACATTTCAGTGCCCAACACACAGCAGGTCCTCAAAACTTACCTTTCGAATAGTGAAACTCCAAATAGTCTTTCCGTTTATTAATCTTTTTAATGATTTTGAAATCAACTCTATCTAGCAAATTCCATATATGTTCCTCCACTGAATGTGGTTTCTTTGCAGTGGCTCAGGGAAGAACTTTGAAGTCACTGTATATATAGGATTTGTTTGTGGTCCATGACCAAGGAGATTGTGACAACTTATCAGGGGTGAGTCCCAAACATCAACAAGCCTATCTGGAAGATTAAAACCACTGCCAGCAATATCTACCAGTGGCTTAAGAAACAAAAGGAGAATTTGCAAAATCAAAACAAAACAAAAACAAACAAACAAAACTCACTCCCCCCCAAAAAAACGAAAAACAGTGAATTAGGTTTGACTCTATCTTAAAATGTCTGACTCATGGTAATGAAAAGAATCTAGGCAAGACTTGGCTCAGAAGAAAGAAAATAAAATCATCCCAGTTTGGCAGGTGCTAAGACTACAATCTCGGCTCGTTCCAAGAAGGGCAGGGATGTGAAAGATAAAAGCTAATAGCTATTATTCTACCATTGGTCGAATCATCTTCTCCAGAGAGGTATCAATTAAGAAAGGGTTTTGGCTGCATCTAATCTCTTGCAATACAAGGCTGGAAGTAGGTGACAGACAGGGCTGGCCTGGAACTTCACATCCATATGACACCCAAGCTACTACCTTCTCTTTACCTGCTTTCCATTTTCCTGGTAATCTCATGGCCACAATGTGGCCTTCGGAGCTCCAGCCATCAGAACCACACAACTCAACCAGAAGGACAATGAAACAAGCCCCAGAGATCTATATCCTGGCCGCAGCAGCCACTTTAAATGAGTTTCCCCTTAATCCTTACAGATATCTCACTGGCCGCCCCAATTTGCAGGACACAATGAGAAATATTTCATAATGACATCATCACCATTAGCCTTCCACCCATCCTTTTAAACCCTATATAATCCAAATAAGCCTGGCTAGAAAAAGAAAAGCCAAAGCTACAAGGTAGACAGCCGTCTCCCCTATGGCAGATTCAGTATGTTAAAACTGTATGAGACAGAAAAATTTCCAGGGTTCTTATCAAGGCCATGCCTCGAGTTTTATAGATAACAATGAAGGTTCAAAGCCACTAAAAGCCATACAGCTAATGAATGGTAACCAAGAGGCTTTAAATCTCACCCTGGAACTCATTCCAGACACTAGAATTGGAGCCATTGTGAATTCTGTCTGCATACAAACAGGTTTTAAAAAAAAATTTCTATATTGACTTTGCTCAAAAAATGTAAATAAGCCGGGCGGTGGTGGCGCATGCCTTTAATCCCAGCACTTGGGAGGCAGAGGCAGACGAATCTTTGTGAGTTCAAGGCCAGCCTGGTCTACAAAGTGAGTCCAGGACAGCCAAGGATACACAGAGAAACCCTGTCTCGAAAAACCAAAAAAAAAAAAAAAGTAAGTAAATAAATAAAAATGTGCTAGTTTATGAGGAAACTACCCAGTCAGACCACCCTTACAGGGACATATGTAAGGTACTTCTAAACTATTAGGATTAGTCAATGATTTAGAACTCATGTCACATTTTCTCTTTCAGCAGAATTCTAAGTGGGGCCACATCTCTAGACATTTCAGGCTCCCTCCCCTTATACCAAAGGATTGAACAATAAACCCCAGGCCTGAGAGGAAGAATGCCTGCTGCAGTACTCACTCACGAAAGCTACCTCATGAGGCCCAAGTGTCTCATGGAAACTTGGATTCTTTTAAGACTGATTTATTTTTCTTACCCATATATGAATAATTTGCCTGCATGTAGTATGTATATGTACCACATGTGTACCTGATACCCATGCTGAGCAGAAGAGGGCCTCAGAACCCCTGGAACTGGATGTTGTGATGGTTGTGAGCCACCATGTGGGTGCTGGAAACAGAACCCAGGACCCCTGCAGGAACAGTCGGCCACCTCTCCAGTCTCTCACAGGAACCTTTTAAGGAATTTTATGTCTCATTTAATGTGCTTATCTACCAACTTCATGAGGTTTGGAGACATCTCTAAAAATGTGTTAGCATTTCAGTTCATTCTGAATTTCCTTTCCTGTATTATCCAATCAAATATCCCCTTAGCGATATTAAAAGCAGATACAAAAATACTAATGTGCCTTTCAGCCTATATGCTGCATCTATAATATATAAACATTAGTATTAAGTGCAATGCTACAAAGAGAATGCCAATTGCAGCCACCACCCACGCAGTTGGTTAGTTGCAAAACCTCCGGGCAATAAGGCAAAGGAAGCAATCCCAGTCGCCCAGTTTCCCAGCCCTCTTGCCTGCCTTTCTCCCAGGGCTGGACAATGTGTTCTTCAACAGATGATCTCTGGCCAAATTCCTCATAATCAGTTGCTACCTTCTGGGTCCAAGGTGTCCTAACATTTTAAATTACAGTGTTGCCAAATTAATCATGTGAGTGAACAATTAATTACGAGCTAATCTCACTCAACTTTCTCACACTTAGTGAGCACCTGAAGAAACGCTAGGGGTACACAGAAGCAAAACAAAAATGTCCCTATTAGGAAAGCATAAATCCAAACGAAAACGAGCCCTCAAGGTTCTCATGGACTAAGTCGTTCCCTTAACTGCACCATTCTGCCATTTGTAAAACTCTGAAATTCTGCTTTTTCAGAAGCAGGAAACACAGGGAAGTCAAGGTTATAGAAAAGTATTATGACAAGCTGAAAAGAATCTTTTTTTTACTCACGCTTTCAAACTTGAACAAATATCATAAAAAGTCATTTGCAATGACTTTTAAACTTTTTCTCACATCATCTTAGCTAAAAGAGGGAGGAAATGGCTTCAGGAAAACGGAAAGAAAGGAATGAGCAGAGGGACTACTTGAGACCAGTTCTCTAATTTTTCCCAGAGAATCCTCCCTGAGGTCCTAAGGCTCAGCAGGGCACCCCAGGCTTCCTGTCCCTCCTTGCCCAACTGCATTAGGAAGAAGGCAGGTCAAGTGTGTAGGTTCCTGGGAAGCAGTGCTGGGAAGGAGGAGGTCCCTGAGAAACTGCACAAGCTGAGGGTACAGGATGGGGGTGGCGCATGGGACACAGGAGGCACCTTGGGACACTGGGTGTGCTAATGGCTTTATGAGGATTGTATAAGGCTATGTCTCAAGGAACACAGGGTGGGGTGCGTGGAGTACTCAAGGCAGAGCGATGGGTGTTTGACTGGGGACATGCAGAGGGGACATAATAGTGCAGGGGTCATGCACAGCTGGAGAGCCAGGGTGCATAAGGTGGACCATGGCAAGAGGGTGCCGTGGCCAGGCGCAGATTTTGCACAACTGGAGGAACAGAGTGGACAGGGCCATGCAGGGCAGACAGGGAGGGGCGTTGGGGTAGGATCGCAAGCTCGGGAGCGGTTGAAAGCGATGGCCTCTGGATTTGCACGGCGGGGCGTCAGGAATGCACACGATGGGACGAGGAGTGTACACAAGATGGGGCGTGGGGGTGCACATCTAGGGAGATGGGGTGCACACTGTGGGGCCCGTGAGTGCACAGCTATGGGGAACTGGGCACAAGGTGGGGAGTGGGGTGCACGGCGGGGCACGGACTGTGCACGAGTACGGGGTGCGCCCGGCGGGGTGCAGAGTGCACTCAGCAGGGCGCGGGACAGAGACCAAGAGGTGCGGAGCGCACTTGGAGGGGAGCGTGGTGCAGCCGGCGGGGCGCTGGGGACGAATGAGGCAGGGTGCACAGAGTGGGGCGCGGGGCACGGGCACGGCGAGGCACCTCGCAAAGTTTCCAGCAGTTGCGTGCTGCCGGCTCCCGACCCGACCGCGCCCTCCCCGCCCGGCTGCGGACCCGGGCGGAAGGAGGTGGAGACGGAGAGGGCGCGGACCGAGGGTGGCGCCGCCAGATGGCGCTGCGGCCGGGGCGCGACGGGGCGGGACGGGACCGGGCGGGTGGCGGCCGGAACGGCGCGGGGGCGGCGGGCGGGACTCCCTCCCCTCGCCGCGTCGCTCCTGGGCTGTGCCCGGGCCGCTCGGTACTTACCCGCGGAGCAGCTGAGCAGCGCCAGCAGCGCGGGCGGCCGCATCCCGGCGGCGGAGGCTGCGCGCCCTTCCCGGAGCCGAGCTGCGCGGACGCCCTGCACGCCTGACCCTCCTTGCGCTCCCCTCCTCCTCCCCGGCGCCGCGCCGCTTCGGCCTGCGCCCTCTGGCGGCCGGGAGCTGGAGCGTCCCCGGTGTGCGCTCCCAGCGGCCGCGGATGTAGGTAGTCCTGCCCCCCAACTGGACCGCGCCCTTGTCCCCGGAGTCTGATCTCAGGACCTCTTTTGTGCTCCTCTAACATCCTCTGCCTCCATGCCATTCCCTTCTGGGCCCTTCCTTCCCCGTTCCCAGTAGCTGATCATTCACTCCCCTTACTGTCCCCGAAGTGAATGGGGAGGGATCGCTTTTCTTCCCTAATGGACTATATTCTGTTTTTATAAAATGCAAAATCGATAATTCAACTCTTAATATTGTTGGCACGGGTGTTCTACTTTGATGAAGGTGTTTTTAATTAGCTCAACTAATTCGCTTAATACCCTCTTTTTAAATGGAATGTGATCAATAACTTTGGCCCGGAGTTTTGCTCTTAATAGATGTTGGTGTAAAACTAATTTTTTAATAAATGTAATTTTGAGTGTTCACCATGATGGAGGAGGGGGTTATAACTTTTATTCAAGGTACCTGATTAAAACGAATCAATTAAGAATACAGAGTAGAGTCATATGGAAAAGCCACATAAGCAGAGTACCTTCTAGCCCAGAGCCGTGAAAGGTCTCCCTCCCACACAGGAAGAGTCCTGCTTACTCAGTTACACTGTACCGGACTGAAGAGAGAAACAATCACAAGAGAAGAATTAGAGGGACCCCTCCCAGAAACACAGGTTTTCTCTTGACTCTCCAAAGACTTGAATAAGACCAAGCGAGTGTCTCTGGCTTGAATTTAGAAGATGCCAGTCTGGAGGTAGTTAGGGAGTTAGGGTTGCCTTTCAGTAACCCCAGTCATAGGAGAAATGGACTCACAAGACATGCTCTCCCAATAACAAGTTGAAAGATTCTCAGAAAAACCTGCTCCTAAGGACTTCGCCAATCACACTTCTTAGTTTCCACATGTCTGCAATTCAACCTTTGCTGACTAATTTTTTTTCCAAAGTTGTGGTTGACAGCGTTGACTCCTTGGCCCTTCTTGGGAAATTCTAAAATTTCTAGATAGTCCCATTTCCAAACTTGTCTGGCTTTCTCCCCCAGAAAATATTCCTTTCCTAGGTTAGACTTCACACAATATAAACAAGATGCAAATGGAGTGAAGGGTGGGCCTCCTAGCCCAGTAACTCAACCCAGGATTCTACTTGGATGGCAAACAACTTTGAGAACTTAGAGGATCAGAGTTCTCATCGAAATTTATCCTGAGAGGCTGGACAGCTGGCTCAGTGTTGAAGAGCATGCACCACTTACCCAGAGGACTTGAGTTCTGTTCCCAACGCCAAAATCTGTTGGCCCATAACTGCCTGTAACTGAAACTCCAAGGGGATTTGGTGCCTCTGGCCTCCGCAGGCACTGGAATTCCTACAGACAGGCTCGTACATGTGATTAAAATCGATAAAATACAGATTTTTTTCACTGAAAATTTTCATCATGAGACAATGTTATTGTATTCTAGGACAAGGGTGGAAAGCTGGACCACAGGACAAGAGCACATGCATCCTCTAAGCATTGAACTTGCTCAGCTTCTGCTTCTCCAAGGAAGACAGTGACAAATGACACATCGCACAGCTCAGGGACCACGTCTGAAAAAGGATTGCCTTTCGGAGACTTTGGTCCTATGATAAATAGACCCCCCCAGCCCCCTGCAGTCCTCTCCCAGTCACTAGTGAAAAAGACTCCCAGAGCAAACCTACTCACAGTGGTACTGACAGACACACCATAAAGCTTGCCTGTAACACCCACTGGGAGGCAACAATTTTCCACTGGCAAAAATAAATAAACTAATTAATTAATTAATCTCATATACTCCATGATAGTGACATGAAACATGGGCCATAGCTCCGGTTCCATGGGATTCTTTCCTCTTAATCTGAGTTGTCACACACACACACACACACCCCCCATCCTGGCTTCTGAGATTGTCCAGTTTCCCCTGTTGGAGGCCGGGGGTGAGAAATGCAAGCTATCTCCTGTCAAGGACCCTACAGAAACAAGACTAGATGGGCTGGTGGTTTTTCAAATAATTAGAATTTGAGTAACTTAAAACAATCTGTATAAATACCTCAGGAGAATATCATAGGCACATATTCATAAAGTCACTGGTAGCCAACAGTCTAATTGGCAACTTCTCTATGGATGGTTTTTTGATCTTAGAGAAACACTAGGCTCTTAAGGTAATACCCTTCATCCAAATGATTGTGTACTATTGACTGATGGGTCTTATACAAGGCTCTGAGCCCAAGAACTCCCTAGTCCAGTTATGGAGACAGAATGTCCATAACCTGCCATGTAATAGATGCTTCAGTACGGGCAGATGGGAGGAACATTCTAGAACACAATATGATACCTATCACACCATTTGGGGCTGATCATAAAAATAGAAGTGACTTTTCTTTAACTTCTTAAAGGAGAAGTAGCAAGTGTCTGGGCTGAGAGAGTGGGGAGATCCAGGTGTAGGCAGAGGTCTGGCACCCATGTGGCAGGCCTATCAAAGCCATATGATGGACTAGGAAAAAGGCTTCTGGATAGGCTCCCTCCAGCCTGCTGCCTCTCTCCAGTAACTCTGAATGGGCCCTCAGGCCTCCTATTCCTGTCTGGCAAAGGCCACTAGGCAGGTTCAAATTCCTGCCTGTCCCTCCAGGCCTAGTTTCAGGCCTGAAATAAATTACTAACTGGCACATTCCAGGAACTTCACTCTTTTCTCATACCAGGAAGTGACTTTCTGAGTTTTGAGGGATCTGGAGGATTTCCCAAACTAAAGTAAGGCCTGGTACCTCAAGGAGGACTAGAAAGGTGAGAGGTGGTTCTTTAGGACTTTGGATCATTAAATCGAACACATAATACAATACCTTAAACACCAGCTAACCTTCCCTCCACCCAGAACCTGCACTTTGGATGCAAGAGAGAGCTCATTCCACCAAACACCTTAACCTTCAAGGTAGTAGGAGCCTCCACAGAAGAAAGACAGAAAGATAAGAGATGTAGCAAAAAGCTTCCTCCTGGGAGCACAGCCCACTGTGCAAGTACTCATGAAAAATACTTGATCTAAAATGATGTCTCCAAGACCCAAGGAGTCTCACTTCACTTCCAAAGTTACTCGAAAACCCACAGGCAGACATATTCTACTAAACCAAACACACAACCAAGGATTTCACCCAAAGAGCTTTCACCAAAGACTACCAGGTCCGAAGCAAGAACCAAAAACCACAACCCAGGTCACTATCGCACCTCGGGAGGCATCCCAACAAGCCCCAGGAATCTGAAGCCATTTGACATCCGATTTTCTGTTCTCCTGATGTGGCACAAGTGTAAAAGGTGTCTGTCCAAAGATGGGCCACCTCCTAGGACTTCTCACTGGAACTAGATGATCCACTTGCCTGTGTTGTTCTCCTTTCCAGAGACAGAACCCCTCCCTACCCCCGTGGTTATACAGACCAGGGATCCATGCTCCCTGCAGGAGCAACAGGGGTGAGATTTGTGGTGCATATACTTAGCAGCCAGTGTGAGATCGAAGCTGTAGCTAGCTGGTCATTTTACATCATCAACTGCTTATGGATGTAGCATCTGGACCAAATAAAATGACCAAACTTAGTGGAAGACGTTTTCACCCATGTGCACACACAAATACTCATGGAGGAGTGCTCCAGACTCTATACTCCATGGAGGAGCTACCAGGTTTTCCTATGGCATTAGAGTAGGAGGGGAAAACACTTTCCTGGTTTTAGATTAGACGGCATTAGACGTCCAAGACACACAGAATGACCACGAGCCTGTGTATGAGCACACATCCTCTGAGAAGCCCGGGAACAGAATGAGACAGAAAAGCAAGGGAGAAAGGAAATCATCCAGCAGGGGTGGGGAAGGCCTTATGTGGGTGGCACAGTTACAGGCAAGCTGTGGCACATTGAAGAAAGTCATTCGAAACTGAGGGGACAGGCAGGCCTTGGCCTGAAAGCTGGAAAATGTAGCCATTCAGAGACAGGAGTTGAATGACCTCATAAGGAACATCAAAGGGAAACTGGCTAGGACCACGTCCTGGCTGCCTTGCCAAGGAGTCTGACTTTCACGGAAGGGTACTAGGGCCAGTGGAGAAGCTGTATTGGCTGACAGCAAGATCACAACTTTCACCATGGGATGGTGGTAGCTCTTGATGCCTGTCTCGCATCCTAATTGCAGCCTCTCTCAGACAAGAGATGAATAAATATTTCACAATGGGATGACATCACAGGTTATGCCCTGTGTACTGTGACGGAATGAATGAACAGTTGCATGAGAAAATCACTTCAGCGGTAATGGTTGGGTGGACTAGACAGAGGCCGAAGAGAAAAAAAGGCTAATTCATATGAGAAATACATGCATTCAGCTACTTTTAAGTATAGTATTTCATTTAACCTTCACCAAAAAAAAAAAATCTGAAAGACATAAAATGACTATTGTTTTTTCTAGTTTTCCTCTGAGATGGGGTCTTACTGTGTGTGTGTCCCAGGTTGGTCAGGAACTTCTGATCCTTCTAGCTCAGACTGTCACTCTTTAGATTGCAAGATGAGCCTCAGGAGAGTCTAACACCAGAAGCCAGAACTGCCTGTGGTGGCAACTGTGCTCTTTATTAGGGTGAGAATTAAGAAATGGGAGGAAGACATCACCTTAACAGTGTCACAGAGGTCAGGCCAAGTGTACTTGCCAGTGGACATTGGCTGGTGCAGAAGGAGAGAGCACAGAAGGGGCTCCACAAAGCCATTAATAAAAATGGGTATCTGCCAGAATGATGAGTTTGTGGAGAAAAATGAAAGATTATAATCAACAGTAAGTAGTACATGAGCAGGATCCCGCCACAGTACCCGCTGGGCAAGGTGATGGATGCTCTGAGAGCTTCTCATATACCAGACACCATCCTAAGTGTGTCACGTGTACTCTCTGTTAATCTTCGGTTCAGGTCTGCAAACAGATTGACTCTTGCCCTTGCTGTGTCTTAGATGGTTTAGTGTCCTGGATAGTTTTTAATTGTTAACACAATCTAGACTCACTAGGGGAAGCAGTCTCAGGGAGGGACTATCTAGATCTGGCTGGCCTGTGGACAAGTCTGGGAGAGGGGCTTGTCTTGATGACGTTGGTTATGGTGAGGAGACCCAGCCCACTGTGGGTGGTGCCATCCCCTAAGTGTGTGGTTCTGGGACTGTGAAGGGTAGAAGGGGGCTGAGCAGTACCACAAATGCGTTCCTTCTCTCTTCTCTTGACTGTGGTTATAACATGATAAACTGCTTCAAGCTCCTCCCTTGACTTCCCCACAATGAGGGCCTGCATCCTGGGACTGTCAGCCAAATAAACCCTTCCTCCTAAGTTGTTTTTTGTTAGGGTGTTTTATCACAGCAAAGGAAACAAATTGGGGATAGTTGAATAATTTCCTAAGGGATCCCTGGGACCACTTCAGGGCACCCAGGTTGGCAAAGCGCAAACTTTTTTGTTTGTTTTAAATAGCGAAGCCAAAACATTAGTTTGTTCTATGCAGGCTTTTGCAGCAATGGCATAGAAGCAACCACAATGAAAACAGCAGCAAAGGGAGTGGCACCAGGCTAGATCAGGAAAGGGTGAGGAGCCAAGCCGTCGGTCCTTGACGAAGCAGTAGAAGTAAATCACCAGGTTTATTAAATTACACCCTCAAATATACTTTTTCTGTAGTTTGTGTGACAGGTGAAAGGTACCCATGAAAGCCCTTCCATGTTGTGACTAACGTAAGGTCCCCCTGAAAAGCCGCTTCAGAGCCTACTTGAGTTGCAAGCTGAACTAGCTGATTATTTCTGGGAAAACTGGATGTGACTGAGAAAAAGGCCAAAAAAACAAAAAACAAAAAAATTCAACCAGGGCTGGAGAGATGGCTCAGCGGTTAAGAGCACTGGCTGCTCTTCTAGAGGTCATGAGTTCAATTCCCAGCAACCACATGGTGGCTCACAACCATCCATAATGAAATCTGGTGCCCTCTTCTGGCCTGCAGATATACCTGCAGACAGAACACTGTATACATAATAAATAAATTTTTAAAAAAAAAAAAATTCAACCAAACCAAAAAAAAACCCAAAACAAACAAACAAAACAGCAGTTATTTAGGCTCGGGACCTAGGCAAACATTTATTTGCTTAAAAAAAAAAATCAAAGTTTGCCCCGTCATGTCAAGGAAAACTGCTGATAAAGTTTTTTTCTGCCAGTGATAAATTAAAACCTTCATACAAAATTAGAGCTTTGAGGAACTTGTACCTGCTACAAAGAATTCAGCAGCTTCCCAACTCTTAAAGTCCTTGAAATGGCACAAGTGGCTGGGTCAAAACAGAAAAAAAGTCTGACTTCTTCATATTGCACAGTGAAAGACATCAACATCTGAACAAATCCCATTCTTTAGTGTGTGATGCTATTGCTAGGGAGGTGTGAACAAACACCTACTCACCTGCACATAGGAAACCCACGGCAGATCAAAGTACAGAACCACTGAAGTCCGTCTTAGAGAACCAATGAGTTTACTTCAGTTACTTCCCAGATTATGGTGAAGCATTATTAACAGGAGCAGAAACAACTCAAAGACAGTCTAACAGCTCCCGAGAGCTTGAAACCTTAAGCGGAATGCGCAGCCCGCAGGCAGCTCCGAGCTTGGAGAGCATCTCTTTCAGCCAGCTCAGGTGACCTGAAGCTCTTTTCAGACTCGGCTGATCCCAGCCTCTTCACCTTCCTGAAGCTGCGACCCTTTAATACAATTCCTCATGCTGTGGTGACTCCCTAACCTTAAATTATTTTTGCTGCTACTTCATAACTGTAATTTTGCTACTGTTATGAGTCGTAAATGTAAGTATCTGTGTTTTCTTAGGTGATCCCAGTGAAAGGGTCAGTCGGCCCCCAAAGGGGTCATGACCCACAGGTTGAGAACCACTGTTCTGGACAGTCTAGTTTGTCTGAGGGTCTTCTAGGTACTTCAGCTGGTCTGAGAGGGTCTCTGCAGCAATGTTTACTGCTTATATGAACTTGTAGAGGGGCCTGGTGAATCCGGTCAGTTTCAGGAACTTCCTAAAACCTTTGAGTTGCGCTTAAAGGAGCCTTCCTCTAAAATGCAAATTTTTATCTCAGAGAAATTGTTTTCACATTTGGCCAGTTAGTAATTTCCAAATGACCTATAAAATCATGCACAGGTAAAATTTACATCCAAAATATAAGATATATAAACGGACTTTAAGATAAACTACAAAAAAAATAACAGTTTCATACTATATATTGTAATAAACTTCAGGAATTTCCAATTGTCTCAAGTTTGAATGTCTAATCAAATGATACTCTTCACTAAATAAAAGAATTGATGAAATATTTTTAATTTCTCTCAACTGCATATCTGCATGAAGCTGTATATTCTTTTTTAAAATTATTTGTTTTTTATTTTATGTGCATTGGTGTTTTGCCTCCATGTCTGTCTGTATGAGAGTGTTGGATTCCCTGGAGCTGGAGTTACAGACACAGAGCTGTGGAATGTGAGCTGCCATGTGGGTGCTGGGAATTGAGCCAGGGTCCTCTGGAAGAGCAGCCAGTGTTCTTAACCCCTCAGCCATCTTCCCAGCCCTGAAGCTCTATTTTCTTCATCTAATGTAATATATCTCATCATCTGAAATGAGAAGGCCAACTTGAGAATTCCCTTGCCTTCTAGAATCAGACACTGAAGAGATTTACAAATTGCAAATCAATGAACTTTCTCACTAACATTGTCTCTTGCATTATATCTAACATTATTCTAAATTTAGGGGAATTGATGAATGTCTTTCAATTTCTCAGTTGTGTGTCTAACAGAATAAATGTTCCCAGAAACAAAACACTTAAGAAAAACCCCTTTGGAATCCTCAATATTTTTTTCAGAATGTAAAGGGGCTTCTGAGACAGTCCAGGACACAGAGCTTATAACTTGAAGTCAATCTGAACCCCACCCCAAGCCCTTCCTCTCACTTGCTGTGAGAGGTTGCACCACATTCCATTTCATATGTGTTGTATTTGAGGGACTTGATTTCCCCCAACCCTCCTTTGGCTAATACTCATTCATTTAAAAGACCCTGTCACTACAGATTTAAAATAACAGTAATCAGTTAAATGGACAAAGTTACAATGAATTATACAAAGTGTACAGAGAATATCTTGTTTATTGTATGTATGTATGTAGCACCTGTCAATAAAAAGAAAAACAAAAAAACAAAACTATGGCCTATAGGAAAGGGTAGAATAGAAGGTAGGACATCCGGTAGGCAGGAAAGTTTCTGGGATAATGCCAGGCTCCAGGAAGACTTGCCCGGGAGGATGTGAGGGGGACAGATGCATGGTACCAGAGCAGAGGTAACCAGCCACATGGCAGAATGTAGATTAGTATAATGGGCTATTTTAAGTTATGAGCTGGTCAGAGAATGAGCCTAGCTATATGGCCTAGGTATTTGTAAATATATCTTGAGTCTAAGAGTCTTTATTCCAGGAGCTTGGGACTGGGAGAAAAAACAACACACTTTTTACAACAAAGTTGTACTATATAGCAATCCCTAATAACCCAACTTAACAGAACAGAGTTTATCTTGGTCATGCTAAATCCGCTGCCCACATTCCAGCCCAAACATCGTCCATTGTTAGGGACCAGGCTGACTGCCATGTTAGTCAAATCCTCCGACATCATCAGGCATGGAGTGAGGATACTGAAGAACCTAGCATCAGCAACCAAAAGCTACCAGTGTGGGTGCCATAAGTCACTTCAGATTCCACTGACTTGAAAGGTGCGAAAGTGGTCCTGCCAGTCATCCAGGACAGAAGAGCAGGGCGTGCTACTGCCAATACAACACTGCCAATCAGCTATGGCCTCTCTCCCTGCCTGCCTGTATCAGTCAGTGTTCCTTTACTAGAATAAGAGTAAAGGCCGGGCGGTGGTGGCGCACGCCTTTAGTCCCAGCACTTGGGAGGCAGAGGCAGGCGGATCTCTGTGAGTTTGAGGCCAGCCTGGTCTACAAAGTGAGTCCAGGACAGCCAGGGCTGTTACACAGAGAAACCCTGTCTCGAAAAACCAAAATAAATAAATAAATAAATAAATAAATAAATAAATAAATAATCAGCCTGGTCTACAAAGTGAGTCCAGGACAGCCAGGGCTGTTACACAGAGAAACCCTGTCTCGAAAAACCTAAATAAATAAATAAATAGATAGATAGATAGATAGATAGATAGATAAATAAATAAATAAATAAATAAATAAGAGTAAAGGTGATTAACTTCAGAAGAGGAAAGGCTTACTTCGGCTCATACTTTTTGGAGGATCCAGTCCGTATCTCACTGGACCCTGTTTCACATGGAAAGAACATGTGGTGAAGTCAGGGCAGGAAAGAGACAGACAGACAGACAGACAGACTGACTGACTGACTGACTGACTGACTGACTGACGGATGGACTGTGGAGTGGGTCTTACAACCTCCATCAAGGGTAAGCCACCAATGACCTAACTTCCTCCTACCTCTTAAAGACTCTACCACCACCTTCCAGTAACACCACTTGGGACTCAACCCTTTCACACTTGGGCTCCATTTATGTCCAGGGATGGGAGTTGTAGCTCAGTAGGAAAGCACTTGCCTAGAGATTGTGTGTTAGGCCCTGGATATCATCCCTGACACCACAACCAAAATAAACTAATCAATACTGAAGCTCTAATATCATAGTTTAAAATTATTTTCTCTGTTTCTTTTGTTTATTTTTATTTTTGTTTTGTTGAGACAGGGTTTCTCTGTGTAACAGCCCTGGCTTTCATGAAACTCACTTTGTGGACCAGCCTGGGCTCAAACTTAGAGATCCACCTGCCTCTGCCTCCTGAGTGCTGGGATTAAAGGCCTGTGCCCCTACACCTGGCTTATTTTCTTTCTGAACAGATACAGTGTTACATAAATCTTGGGAGTATAAAACAAGATTGAGAATGTAGTCTTCAGGAACTGAAAAACACTTAAGGTAGTACAGGAGAGAATGTCACCTTGTTTCTGAACTATTCACCTGGTGACCACACAGGTGACTCCCAAACAAGGCAGGGCTAGAAGTCCAGATGATTTGAACAGCCTTTGGTGTTCACAAGAGAATGAAACCTCCGGAACTTTCAGGGTTGTTTGGGGGAGAGAGCGGGATTAGAATAGAGGTCATAACATGTGGGGAGCATCCAGGCAGGCAGAGAGGAATGAAGAAGACATTAATGCCAGCAAAGGAAGAGGGAGTTGTAAGGTTTGTGGCTAGACCAGCGTGGCTGCAATTAGTTGTGTCAGGAAAGCACCTGCTGGCCTGTAGAAGTGACGCTGGGGGTGAGAAGACACCAGCAAGCCTGGGGAGGTCCCACACCCCAGCCAGAGAAACAGTATGGAAGCAACTCAGCCCACAGAGGTTGAAACTGTACTTTTTAATTATTAATAATCACTTATATATTAATAACTATATTCACTTATAACAAATACACTTAACTACTATTCCTACAAATTCCTACAACCCCGATGAATGCCTACAACCCCTAAGACCTAACCACTAAACCTATTGATAACTATTACCACTATTTTCATAACCTTTTAGAAGGATACAGTCTCTGGGGCAGGTCCTCGGTCGTCAGGAACAGTCTCTGGGGTAGACCCTTTAATGCACTTAGCAGTCCTTTTTCTGGAATATCTCAGATGTAGATTCATCAGGGTAAATTGGCTATCGAAGCCTCACCTTAAATAAGGCTTGAGGCTTTCTTCTCTCTGGGAGACCTCAGTGTCTGTAGGCCACCTTATTTCCTTCGTATCAGCAACTCTGCCGTTCTGCCTCAGTCTTTAAAGCTGGCCACAGTTCCGTTCAGGCCACTGTTCTGACAGGTCAAATCCCTCTAGGCAAGAGCTGAGCCACAGGGTTTAGTCCTTGGCCTTTTGCTGTCTTACTGAGGCTTTCTCTGCTCACCAGCTTCCTTCTGCCTCAGGGAGATCTGGCCATTAGTTCACCAACACTTTCTTCAGCAGGGGATGCAAACTACTTGTCCTTTTTAGCGTGAGGACTCGCTAGAACCGGAATTCTCTAGCATGGAGCCCCTAGCATGCCCTCTCCCGGGCTCATCCACTTGTCCTTAAATAGGATCACTCCTTGTTCCACCTGCTTCAGCTTAATTTGGGCTCTGCCCACTTAGCAGCTGAAAACAATGTCAGGTCATAAAGTCTTTCCTTGTTTCACCTGGCTTCACCCTTGTTTTTCAGTTCATAGAGACTCCCCTCATTTCACCTGACTTCATCCACAAGCTGATAAGCTAATTGCTCACAGCCAAGTTGATCTTCATGCCACGGATTAAGTGACTGTATCAGAAACCTAGACATTTACTAAATCTAATTTATATCAATCTAACTCCCTACAAGAGATGGTGGCCACAAGGACCTGACAGGCACTCATCCACCCATGGGAGAAATGTCTGGCTGGGAGTCACAGGCACCGTTTCTTTTAATTGAAGAAACTCAAGCCAAAGCTTGTTTTATGCCTTTTTTTCTCTCCTCCTAAAAATGGATTTTCTTCATAATTTCTCAAATTCAATAACAATAAAATAGCTGTTGCATAATAGTTTTACACAAACAGAAACATCATTTTCCAAAATCACATTTTGTTTTTTTTTGTTTTTTTTTTTTTTGGTTTTTCGAGACAGCGTTTCTCTGTGTATCTCTGGCTGTCCTGGATGTCCTGGACTCACTTTGTAGACCAGGCTGGCCTCGAACTCGCAAAGATCCACCTGCCTCTGCCTCCCACGTGCTGGGATTAAAGGCATGCGCCACCACTGCCCGGCTTTTTTTTTTTTTTTTAAAGATTTATTTATTATGTATACAGTGCTCTGTCTGCAGGTACATCTGCAGGCCAGAAGAGGGCACCCTCTTCTATAAAATTACTAGGTTATTTGGCTAAAGTGGTATTGACCATTGTTTATTGTGCAAAAATAAGATTGTATTGGATTACATCGGTATTGATCTTTGTATATTGATACAAAATTAAGATTATAGTTGGCCACAATGGTATTGACCCTTGCATATGGACGTAATATTAAGATTATATTGGGCTACATAGGCATTGATCTTGGTATATTGATACATAATTAAGAGTATATTTAACCACAATTGAATAGATCTTTGTATATTGATACAAATTTAAAGATAATGCTTCCCAATGGTATCATACCTAGAGATACTTAAAAATAAAATGTGAAGCTCTGACCTCTTGATACCAACCGTCTAAAATGGTCTAGGATAGTTAAAACAAACTCCTAGTCATGCAAACATGTCTCTTTGTTAGCTACTATGACAGTCTATCACAGATATTCTCTAAACTACCCAGTAATCAAGTTGCTAAGAGACAAGCAACATTTGCTTATCTAAATACAAGAGATGGTTAGGGCATCTTCAAAAACCCCTAGAGATCTGCAGAATATGGCATTCAAAGATGTTATCTTAAATCAAGATTTTTTTTGATATCGAGACATATCAGCGCCTGACAGCACCCCCTATTCTACTCCAAGTAGAAGATAAGCATCGAAGAACCTCCACTGTAAGATGGTTGAATTAGTGGCAAGCCTTTCTCTTGGCATGAAAAAACCCCTTGCACCAACTGCAGACAGACTGCTGTTCAAAAAGGACAAAACTTGGTAGCAGGGAAGTCGACAGCCTAACTCTGCCAAGACAGGGTAGGTAAGTCCTTCATAATCCCTGCTCTACAACAAATGTCTGTCAGAGAAACAGGACCCAAAGCCTGAAGATTGATGCTGGAATGTATGGAGAGAAAATGGGAACTGTCCAGGCAGTTATTGGTATGTTCTTTCTTAGTTTTGGAAGCTGCAGGCTCTGCACTTCCTATATAAGCAAATATATTTATCCCTCTCAGGTCTCTGAGGTGGTTGAAGAATAGACAGATAGAATCTTATAGTTAAATTTTGAACTGTTTAGGAATCAAGAGGGTGTTATAGATCTAAGAAGATACTCTTAAAAGTGTGTTGCAAGATAGTATGAATGTTGAGTCACATATAGACCTTTAAACTCATGGAGTTGGGTAGATAGTAGAATGTTAAAGTCAGGGGCCAAATAGGTATAAACTGAACATTGGGAAGGTATACTGGGCCAATTTAATCTCATAAATGTGGCATATTTATATCTATTGTTTTGTATAATACTTACTGTTATAAGAGAAGGAACCAGCTGTTTGACTGAAAGGGGAAACCTCTGGAGGGAAGAGGGTGGAAGGGCGGGTTAGGAAGGGGGAATAGGGAGGGGTTTGTTACTGAGATGTAACTTGAAGAAAAAAAAATAAAGTATTTAAAAAAAAAAAAGATTTATTTATTATGTATACAGTGCTCTGTCTGCACGTACATCTGCAGGCCAGAAGAGGGCACCCGATTTCATCACGGATGGTTGTGAGCCACCATGTGGTTGCTGGGAATTGAACTCATGACCTCTGGAAGAGCAGCCAGTGCTCTTAACTGCTGAGCCATCTCTCCAGCCCCAAAATCACATTTTCTAAGCATTAAGTCGAGCGGATGTTGGAAGCACCTTGCTTAAATCAAATTGTTGTGTGTTTTAGGCCTCAAATGGGAGTAGGCATGTTCTAGTCTGTGATTGACTGATTTGGGTATTAATATCTATCTTTAGAAGGACATAGGATAAAGGAAAAAGAAAGAGATAAATCTTGGGGTAAATGTTCTATCTATGCCTGTTTAGGGAAGTCATCATGATTTATCAAAGGGTGTGGGAGCCAATAATGAAGAGAGAAAAGTGTCTGGAGAGATAGCTCAGGAGGCAATGGTACTCACAGTCAAGCCTATCTGAGGCTGATCTACAGGACCTACATAGTGGAAGAAGACAACCAACTTCCACAATTTGTCTCCTGTCTACACCCACATACATATGCAAGTACATGCATAAATAAATAAATGTAGAAATGTTAAGACGAAAGCAAAGGGAAATGCTGAAACAGGGATGTGATCATAGACAAGATGGGACTGCAAGGGAGAGATCCCAGGTGTAGGATTTAAAGGACTTTCAAATAATTGGCATGAACACTTCCTATCAGTAGTGCACACAAGGCAGCCACCTTTTGGTTAAGTGTTTGACATACTAGGTACAAGCAAGGAAATTGAGGCAGGACACTAGATGCCTTGGACGCAGGCTTACAAAGCTGAAGAGTCCTCCTATAGCACAGTCATTTGGATCTGGGATGTCCCTCAAAGACCCACGTGTTCCAGGTATGGTCCCCAGCCTGTGGCACCATAGAGATGTAGTGAAACCTTTAGGGTAAGCCTGTGGAAAGGAAGTTAGATCACTGAGGACAGGCCCTCCAAAGGGACATGGGAACCCTGCTCTCTCCTCTTGTATCTTGGCCCCACTATGAGTAGTTTTGCTTCATCTGTGCACTGAGGTCAGCGTGTGTGGCCTCAGCCCAAAGCAGTGAGGTTAGTGGAGCGTGGCTTGTCATTTCCAACACTGTGAGCTACAGAAAGACTTTTCCTCTCTATAAGTTCATCATCTCGGGCATTTGTTATAGTGCTGACACAGTGTTTTGAGAGCACAAAACTAATGAAAATGTCCCCTCACGAAAACTCTGAGGCAAGGCATCAGGGGAAAGTCCAGACAGATGTGTGGAACGCATCAGGGGAAATCCAGACAGATGACCGTGAGACTGGTCTACCGCTAGTGCCACAGCCCAAGAAGCTGAAGAAGCCAACAAGGAGCCAAAATAGAGCCATGCATACAGAACTAGAGAAACACATTTGAGGCAAAGATTAATGATATCATGAAGGAAGAACCAGGGGTGTTTCTGAAGCTTGGCATATGATTGACTAAGTCAGAAGGAAAGGGGCTCATGAACTTAAATATTCCACCTGTCTGTGTTGGACAGATGCATTTGGAATGAAGTTGGGCCATCTGGGTAAAAGTGTGGAACACAGGTTTGACATTGCCCATGAAAGAACAGGAAAACAAACTATAACAAACAATGGGAATAAAGCTGGAGAGATGGATCAGTACTTAAGAGCACTTGCTACTGTTCCAGAGGACCTGAGTTCAGATCCCAGCACCCATTCAGGTGGCTCACAACTGCCTGTAACTACTACTCCTTGGGATCTGGCACCATCTTCTGATCTCTGCAGGTACCTGAATGCAAGTGGTGCACATAAACTCATATATACACATAATTAAAACAATTATTTTAAGGGGAGAGATAGGGCAAGAGTGGGTAGAAAAGGGAGAGAATTCCAGATAGAAAAAAAAATGAGTTGAAGGCATGTTGGGCATCAATGGATTTTGTTTTGTTTTCCTCTTTACAATAAACATTTGTATCTATTCCAACATCATTTCTCCAACTCTCTGGCACTAGCTGGGCATTTAACAATCCAAAATAATCCTTACATCATCTACTTGGAATTAACATCAGAGCCCACCAATTAAACAACTCAGTGCTACACTGATGTCATTCCTAAGTCACAGGTCACCTGCAACTCTCACTGTGGCTATAATTTGAGGGTTCCCGTGACCCTCTCTTATGGTTCAATAATTTTCTAAATGTCTCAGAGGACCCAGCAGGCACTTGATTTATGCTTATTCTCTTGTCATGAACCTCCAGAGGAATCAGGGCACAGAATGAAGGCCAGAGCTATCCTGAGCAGAGAAACAATGTCCCTATGGAGTTAGCATATAATGTCCCCCCAGCTGTCAATCAAGAAAAATGCAAAGAAATTAAAACCGAAGCAAATGAAACAAAGCTAGATCTATTTGGTAACAGCACTACAGTGGGAATAACAGGGCATTCCAACAAGAATATTGATGTTATGGTGAACTACGAGTATATTCAAGGGCATGGAGGCAAGCGGAAGTCTTTAGAGAGAAAGATCAGGGTTATATAACGTACCTCAGAAGGCAGCTGTGCTCACTACTACACTACCAGCATCGCACCTAGGCAATGTATTTTGAAACAAGCTCCGGACATGGTGTTACATACAAGATTGATATCAGTCTGAGGTTGAACAGGCAGGTGGTAGAGAAAGCCTCTCAGAGGCCTTTTGTGTACAAGGCTGCTGTGGCTTTTATGCCAACCTGTGTCACTGGCAATCTGTTGTGATAGTTACTATCAGACGACCACACATAAAAGGCCTCCTTTAAAAATTCATTGGCTCTGTTTACTCAATAAATGTTGACACAAGCAACTCCACCTTGATCAACTTCCCATGGCACGTGGATGTGTTTGCCAACTGGAAAGCTCTCCAAATCCTGTCCTTTAATCACTCCTTACACAAGGTTGATTTAATAATTGGCCACCGATGGCTAGCTGCCTCTTTCATCCCTCTCCCCTCACCAGAGAATGTGGGGCTGCGAGCCCTAAGCTTTTAATAGAGCCTTGGTCTTTCTCGTTTAGCAGCCTTCATGCTGCAGCTACCCAAGAGCCCCACCAAGAATGGCTTCATTAGAACCAATATCACTGCAGAATTTCCAAAGATTTTAGGAGTTCCATGTGTGGAATGAGAAACACAGCCTAGATACCACTCTGTGATATCACAAGTACAATTCTAGTAAGAAAGGGAAGTTGCTGGCAAAGCTTTTAGAGTGGCTGGGGCAGCCATGTCCAGCAATATCGTGGGAATGGAACAGGGGTGGCTCAGAAGAGCAGCGCACTTAGCTTTCTGTTTGCAGTACCTGGGCCCTCTTGTTAGCTTAGAGAATTCCTCATCTTATTAGACAGAGGCTGATAACATCCCTACCCACCCACCACTCCTGCAACCAAGAAACAGGGGCACAGAATCTGCCAGGTGCTCTGATTCTGAATCAAAAGCAAGGGTTGCTACAGGCTACACCCTGCACTGAGAGATGACAGCCACATCAGTTGCTACCAATCATGTCTGATACAACCCTGAAGGGGCTGGCAGGGGATTCCCTGAATCTGTTCCTAGAGCGACTTGTAGTTTATCCTTAGCTTTCTGAGCTCCATTCTTGACTGCTGGCCAACCCCTGTGCCCACTGCCCCAGATTATTTGAACTGGGCAATAGCTGTCATTTCCTTTTCTCTTTTCTCTGTAAAGCAGCTAGTTATTTCTATCGTTCACCACCTCTGTCCGGGAGTGATCCAGAAAGGCTGTCAATCATGGGAGGTGCAATATTGTTCAACGGAGCGTTTGATTTGACAGTTTGCTTAGTTGTAACTTTAGGCAACTCTAGTAATTGGAATAAAGTCATACCTGGAGTAGAAAGGAAGTCTAATCTTATCTAATCATACGTCTGAAATTAATACCATGCCAAGCAACAATAAAGATCTGATAGATGCAGGAATACTATTTACCAACAATGTGTTAAAATGCAATGGCGTGGGGCTGAAGAGCTGACTCAGTGGCTAAGAGCACTGGTCTTGCAGAGGACATGGGTTCAATTTCCAGCATCCCTGTGACAGCTCGCAGCCATCTGTAATTACAGTCCCAGGATATCTGGTTTCCTCTTCTGGTCTCCTGGGGCACTGCACGCACACGGTACACACATATGCAGGCAAGATACCCATACACATAAAATTTAAAAATCTTTTAATTTGTCTTTCTTTAAATGTCTTACAGAGGTAAAACTATTGCTTCTTCATCTTTCTTGCTCTAGCAGACAGAAGAGTTCCTCATAGCATCAGACAAATAGAGGTGGAGAGGTCTGATAAACCACAAAACACCACGTTCTTCTGAAGCACCCCCCTCTCCACCCGTCCTGTGGGATAAAAGATGTGTGTAGCAAGCCAAATTCTCCACCTTCTTCAACTCTGTCTCTTTTGTCCCTGATGTGCTTCACCAGGGATTCAGGACTCTTTGGCCATACATATGTCATTCACTTCCACCCATGGGAAAAAAATAGGACAGGGTTTTCATTTTGATTGATTTGATTTCCCTACTTTTTGGCCTGGAAAAATTCTAGGCTTCCTGTGAGATGCAGGGCAAATATTATTTATGCATAAAGATGTTTAAGTCCTTTGCCATGTAGTCCTTTATCCATGGGGGATACAGTCCAAAGTCCCCCAAGAAGAACCTAAGACCATGAGTAATACCAAACTCCCTGTAGTAAGTTGTTCACATATTTTATTATATATGAAAATTATGTAATAAAGAGATTAACATAACTAACAATAAAATTGGATGAGCATAATGTTAACATGGTAACAAAATTGCTAGTGTGCTGGGTATTGCTACATATGCTTATAATTCCAGTAAGAGCTGAGTTAGGGAGATCATAAGTTCAAGACTACCCTGGGGTGTATGATAAGTCTGGTCTTCATGTTGAGACACCATCTCAAGGAAAAGGTCCAGGGGGAAGAATAGAAAAAGAGAAGGAAAACTGTGAGTATCATTACCATAGTGTGATACTTTGGGGACACTTGCACATAAGCCCTGCAATGTCACTACAATGGGTGTGTCACTGATTTGGCTGTTAACTAATTAACAGGTTATCAGGTGAGTAGCCCATATGGAGTGTGCATATGTTGGACAAAGGGATTCTTCATGCCCAGGTGGGACAGGACACAATGGCAGATATTTCATCATATACTCAGAAAATGATATCTAAGGCAAAGCATTCATTGTTTTTCCGGAATTTTCCTTTTAATATGTTTGAGCTGTTGAGCTCAGGTAATTGAGATTCTCACCAGTAGTGGGCACCACCATGTTGCTGTTTCTAATATCCTTCAGCAATACTCTCTAGACTGTTAGATGTGAACAATAAATACTCACATCTAGCCATGTATTATATGTATGCTGTGATATTAATTATTTATATACAAAAGCACAGAGCTAGAAAGGAATGTGAGGTAAACAGTATAAAGAGCTCAAATAGATTTTCTATTCAGAGCTAGCGTGCACTCTCTCTGCATATATCTGTGTCATGTTTGTGGGCATCTCGCACACAATGTGGTATTCCTGTTTCAATGCCCTAATTTGCCTTTGTACCTGCATGTGTCTAACACACAGAGCTTTCACAGATTGTTTTAAATGAGTGGTTTGCCTGCATGCATGTATGTGCACCATGTGAGTGCAGTGCTCAAGGAGGCCAGAAGAGGATGCTGGATTCCCTGGAACTGGAGTCACAGATGGTTGTGAGCTGCCATGTGGATGCTGGGAATTGAACCTAGGACCTCTGCAAGAGCAGAGCAGCAAATGTTTTTAACCACAGAGCCATCTCTGCTGCTTCAGAAAATCCTCTCATATACCTGTAGAATTAGCATATATATAAAATGTTTTATGTATATAACATTAGAAATAGGAATTGAAACCATATATATATGTGTGTGTGTGTATATATATATTTTTTTTTCAAGTTCCTGTGATTTTTCTCAGTAATGAGGGACTGAAGAGTTTGGTGAGGAAAAGAAGGCTAAAAGTCAAGCAAATGGCATGTCTTCATTAATCTTTCCCTTCCTCACCAGTTAAACTTTCTCTCTCTCAGTCTCCGTTTGACTCATGAGGGCACAAATGAATTATAACTCAATCCACAATCTAAGGTTACTAAAATAGAGAGACAGATTTTTCAAAAATAAAATATTTGAACATTACCATCTCAGTTAGGACTGGGCCATTCATTTGTATAGTTGAAAGCATTTTTCCCAAACAAGCCAAAAGCCCAGTTATGTGTGTAAGTCTTGAAGCAGGGCAGGGAGAAAAATAGAAATATGCTTTAAATGCTCACAGTTCCCACTTGTGAAAATTCTATTCAGTTTGGGCATTCAAGGCTCCATAGTTTTTTTTTTTTTTTTTTTTTTTGGTTTTTCGAGACAGGGTTTCTCTGTGTTTCCTTGGCTGTCCTGGACTCACTTTGTAGACCAGGCTGGCCTCGAACTCACAGTGATCCGCCTGCCTCTGCCTCCCAAGTGTTGGGATTAAAGGCGTGCGCCACCACCGCCCGGCTCCATAGTTTTTCTTATGAGAATTATCCAGCTGTGAAATTCTATAGAAAATGGGATCTATAAAAAGCACTTCGTGGAGGAAGGCCGGAGAAGAAGCCAGGAGCAGACAAGAAGGACATGCCATGCGGTAGATTAAGGAAGATCCTTCCATGTGGCCTGGAACATTGGGTTAGCATGGAGAATAATAGTCCAAAGGGATGTAAGTATATATGGTGTTATATTTGGGTAACAGAATTATGAGCTAGCTAAGATGGGCTAGGATTACACAACCTAGGCCTAGGCTTGTTAAGATCCACCTGGTGTTTGTGTGTATTCATTTATAATGGCGGGTTAAGGATTTACACTGCCAACCAATTAAAGATAATATAAATACTAGGTGAATAGTTTAATTAGTCATTATTTTTTTTTCTACAGGCCACCTCTGTAATTTAAAATTTTCTAGAAACCACATAAAAACGTTAAAAAGGGGGCTGGAGTGATGGCTCAGAGGTTAAGAGCACTGGCTGTTCTTCCAAAGGTCCTGAGTTCAATTCCCAGCAACCACATGGTGGCTCACAACCATCTACATTGAGATCTTGTGCCCAGGCATTTATGTAGAGCAAATATTGTATACATAATAAATTGATGAATAAATGTTTTAAAAAAACGTTAAAAAGAAGAGGTAAAGTTCATCATTGTTGGTGATGGCAGATTTCGGAATTGATCAGCACTCTAAAACGAACCAAAGAACATATAAACTAATGATGTATGTAAGTAAAATATCTTGTATTTTCTATAACACAGTGCTGCAGAATATATAAAAGATGCATTCTCATTGTTTTCATTCATTCTTTTTTTTGTTTTTTTTTGAGACAGGGTTTCTCTGTGTAGCTGTGGTTACTTGGAACTAACTCTGCAGACAATGGTGGCCTTGAACTCACAAAGATCCGCTTGCCTCTGCCTCCCAAGTGTTGGAATTAAAGGCGTGTGCCACCATGCTCAGCTGCATTGTCATTTTTATTAACAAAGTACCTGTGGTGTTTTGAAATGGTATAGCTTGCGTAGACTCATCTGTTTCAATATTTGGCCTTCAGGAAGGGGCACTATTAGAAGGTGTGGCCTTGCCGGGCGTGGTGGCGCATGCTTTTAATCCCAGCACTTGGGAGGTAGAGGCAGGCGGATCTCTGTGAGTTCAAGGCCAGCCTCGGCTACAAAGTGACTCAAGGACAGCCAGGGCTACACTTGAAAAACCAAAAAAAAAAAAAAAAAAAGGTGTGGCCTTGTTGGGGTAGTTGTGACCTTTGTTAGGAAGTGTGTTAACTGTGGAGGTGGGCTTTGAGGTCTCACATATGTACAAGCTACACACAGTAAAAAAGACACTCTCCTTTGGCTGCCTTCAGATTAGAATGTGGAACTCTCAGCTCCTTTTCCAGCACCATGTCTGTCTACATGCCACTATGCTCCTTGCCGTGACCATAATGAACTAAACCTCTGAAACTGTAATCCAGCCCCAATTACATGTTATCATTTTAAGAGTTTCCCTGGTGATGGTGTCACTTCACAGCAATGAAACCTTAATACCCATTTCTTTGCTGCTAATCTCTTTGATACTTACTTGGCATTTTAGCATTCCTGAACATCTCAGTTGTACAGTAAACTCCACCTTCCCTGGGCAGACAAGTGTGTCTCTCATACCTCTCAGTTACATCAAAACACAACAACAACAAGAGTCTGAACTACCACCACCAACCTTTTTGGTTTTGTGTGTGTGGGGGGGGGGTGTTTCTGTTTTGTTTTGTTTTTTTTTTTTGAGACAGGGTTTATTTATGTAGCCTTGGTTGTCCTGGAACTCACTCTTTAGACAAGGCTGGCCTTGAACTCAGAGATCCACCAGACTGTCTCCCAAGGGCTGGGATTAAAGGTGTGCACCACCATTGAGCAATCCAACCTTACCTTTTATTGCCAGAGGCGAAAGAACATCTTTTCCCTGCTAACCTTTTCCCTCAGGCCAGAGACAATGCCCAAGAAGACAGAGCAAGCAAACAGCAGGTCTCCATTCCCACCTGTTGCATGATGGTGCCAAACCCCCTTACCACTGATCACAGGGCAAATGAAGAATGGATAGGTCAACAGGTGGGAACTTGACTTATGACAGAAACAATACATACCCTCCTCACTCCTTACAGAACAATTCACAGCCTTGAACTCCAGATATTAAATAAAGGGAAGCAAACACACTCTCTCTCTCTCTTCCACTCTCTCCTTCCTCTCTCTCAGTGTGTGTGTGTGTGTGTGTGTGTGTGTGTGTGTGTGTGTGTGTGTG
>CAJQZJ010032578.1:3500417-3528766 GCA_907164525.1 Lophiomys imhausi | reverse complement strand
GTGTGTGTGTGTGTGTGTGTGTGTGTGTGTGTGTGTGTGTGTGTGTGTAAGGAACATAGCTTAGAAACCAGTTTGTTTAACTCAAAAGCCATTTTGTGTGACATGAAATAATATGATGCCTAAGCTTATCACCAAGCAGCTCTAATAAGAGGTAGGCCTCAGAAGCAAGCTCCTGTCATAGCCCATGACAGGCTTGATATTCTAATGAACTAACAACAAAGGGTGTTAACATGCTAGTGAGCCAGCGAAGCTACTGCCCAATGGAATGATATAAAAATTGGAACATTGAGTGTAACACGCCTCCAGACATTAACACAACTGATGCCATTTTGCCATGTTCAAGGCATCATTGTGACCTTAGAAACCAGCATTAGTGCCCAGCATCTGTCAAAATGGGAACAGAGGCCTAATTGATCCAAATCCTAGCTCACAGTTCCAAGAAATGTACTAACTTTGCTTTTTGACTTCTGTAGTTTAGTTTCTTGTTAACCAAAGAGTGTCAACCAGGATGCGGTTTTTGTGCATAAAAGACAAAAGAACAATGAGACTCGGGGCTACATGCTTACAGCAAATTCCCCCTGTAGCCTACCGGCCAGGGTAGAATTCAACTTTCCACTGGCTTTAAGCTGTGTGCTCTGAAGGAGTTACCTCACACAGTGGGAATGGTCTCCAGGATAGCACTCTGTTCTCCCCAGACACCGCTTCTCCGGCCTCTTTTGATACCCACCTGTATTTTGCCAAGCATGGCTTGCCCATCACCATCACGTGCAGCTTGCCCTTGTGATTGTACAGTTTATTCATCCCCGTTAACTCTCAGAGTATAAATTGTGTGGTGCTCTGAGTAAAGTTGGTTATTGCATCAAAAAAAAAAAAAGCACTTCATGTTGTGGTCCTCTACGGTGCTTCTTGTACTTGCTGAAGTGACCTGGGTGGCGGCACAACCACAGGGGTGCAATGTATTATGTTAAGAATTAGCTGGGTGCGTTCTCCAACCGTGGCCTGGCTGCATCTGCCCGCTCATGGTGCAATGGCAGACAGCAAATGGAGGCACACCATATGCTGACACTGGTGAAGCTGTGTAATTTCATCATTTTCCATCTCCCTCACAGATGTCTCCAACGTAGCCTTTTTAATTTGAAAGCAAAAGCCAGTTTGAGCGAGATCTGCAAAGGGTCTTGACCTGGTGTTTCATTCTTGGTGTTGTTTTCTGAGTACTTCCTCCCGAGGACGACATTGAATTTCTGCCGAGGCCTAGCTGCTGAAGGTACACCGGCTGCTGTCTAGATGCTGTTTTGCCTTGGAACACACTGGGGTGAGAGCTGATATAGAGAGATTAAATGCTGTTAAAGTGTTACGGGCTCAGAAAGCAATGCTCCAATGTAGGAATGTATTGGACATCAAAAGAAGGGCCCAGGGAGGAGTAAATACAGGGAAAAGGCTTTTGCACAGTTCTCTTATCTATCTGAAGACCAGATACACTCAAGAGACCCGGATTGCTGCTTCAATCTTCCAGTTGAGATTTCATTAATGGAGGAAGATTAAATTCATCTCACACAAGAAGAGACCGAAAATCCAACATGATGTTAGAGCCTGAGAGACCGTTCTTCAGGTCACTGTGTGGTCTCCAGGCTCATTCGTGATCAAATCATTTCCTGTCTCTCCTCAGACTTCCTAATGCTGCGACCCTTTAATACAGTTCCTGGTGTTGTGGTGATCCCCCAACCATAAAAGTATTTTGCTCCTACTTTATAACTGTAATTTTGTTACTGTAATGAATCGTAGTGTAAATATCTGACATACAACCCCTGTGGGGTTGTGACCCAGAAGTTGAGGAACCACCACGAAGTCACTAGAAGGACCCAACTTTCTCTGTCTCCTAGAAAGACTTCACACACCCCCACCCCCCACCCCCGCCTTTGACTTTTCGTGTTTTAAATGGTTCCTGTGTGCCCTAGGCAGCGTTTCTCTAGCTCTGATGAAACTCCATAACCAAAAACCAAGTTGGGAAGGAAAGTATTTATTCAGCTTTACACAATGGATGCCAGGCAACTTGGAAACATTTCTGACACAGAGGCCAGGGAGAAATGCTGTTTACTGGCTTGTCTGCTTGCTTTCTCATAGAACCCAGGACCAGCAGCCCAGGGATGACACCACCACAAGGGGCTGGACTCTCCCCATCGATGACTAATTAAGAAATCACCCTACAGGCTTGCTTGCAGCCCGACCTTATGGACAACTCTAGCTTTGTGTCAAGTTGGCATAAAACTAGCCTGGACAATGTGTGCATGCTGGTTTTTCTTTCTCCTGTGATTCTGTATGGTTTTAGCTAATGGAAAAAATATGTATTTGAAACTTCTGAGGGCAAGTTTGAACTTCCCAATAGACGTGAGGCTTGAGGGGTTTTGGGTGAACAAAACCAGTCACCACTCCATCCCTGTAGGATTTAATCCTAAATATCGTGCGTCTGTGAACAGTAGCCAATAAACTGCTGACTGCCCGTCCACAAGCTGCTTCTAGGAAGCTTCCAAGAGGCTGACCCGTGGAGCCTGGAGTCGCTCCGTAATGAGGTTTCCATTCTTCCAGGAAGCTAGGGTGGGCGGGTCAGCCATTCCACCCTGGAGGTTAGCAGGAGCCATGCTTCTGGGCCAGCCCTCCCCACACGGCTTCTGCTCCTAGCCTTGCCTTGCCACTCTAAATGCTTCTGAGAACATTCTGCCTGATGACCTCGTTTCCACCCTTGCCCTCTGTGGTGTGGACCTGTAGTGCCCAAAAGTGACACAGGACACTTACAACAGTCTACAAGATGAGAATGCACAGGTTGAAATGATGCTGTGTATTTAGCATGATCCACAAACTCGTGCTATAATAACATATATTGCTTTCAGTGTTAGCAACTTAGATATACTACGTTATCTCAAATATACTTATCTCATGTTTATTTTTCCTTTAATGTAACTAATAGCAAATAGGTTTTGCAGGGGGCTTGGTGTAGGAGTTTTCAAATGTTTGTTTCATTTTTTGAGACAGGACCTCATTCCATAGCCTTGATGAGCCTTGTACTCACTATGTAGTCCAGGCTGGCCTTGAACTCACAGAGATCTACCAGCTTCCAAGTGCTGAATGCCAGCATACTCAGTCTTAAGGGGAAAAAAAGTAAAAGTTCACATTTGTGGTTCAGTGTGTGTGTGTGTGTGTGTGTGTGTGTGTGTGTGTGTGTGTATGTGTGTGTGGTGTATGTGTGGTGTGTGTGTGTAGTGTGTGTGTGTGCATGTGGTATGTGTATGTGTGGTGTGTGTATTGAATGAGAATGGCCCCATAGATTCATACATTTGAATACTTGGTCTTGGGTTGGTGGAACTATGTGGGAAAGATTAGGAGGTGTGCCCTTGTTAGAGGACGTATGTAACTGGGGGGCACGATTGTGTTTCAAAGACCCACACCATTCTCAGTTAGATTCTCTCTCTCTCTCTCTCTCTCTCTCTCTCTCTCTCTCTCTCTCTCTCTCCCTGCCATCTTCCAACCCACCCTACCACCTGCTTGTGGATCAAGACGTAAACTTTCAGCTACTGCTCCTGCGCCATGCTCCCTGCCAGGATGGTCATGGCCTTTAGCCCTCAACAAACTGTTTCTTCTTGGTCATTGTGTCTTAGCACAATGATTCTATAAGCTGCCTTGGTCATTGTGTCTTAGTACAGCAATAGGGCAATAACTAAGGTAAGAATGTGTGTACATATATATGTGGGGGGGGCAGAGGTAAACAGCAGATACCTTCCTTTGCACCCCACCTTGTCTTTTGAGACGAGGTAGCTCACTGAACCTAAAGCTCATTGTTTGGGTGATCTTGTTCCCCAGCAAGTCCCAGGGATCCCCTGCTTCTACTTCCCCAGTACTGAGATTGCAGGCATGTACTATGACAACTGTTTTTATGTGGGTGCTAGGGGTTTGAACTCAAGCCCTCATTCTTGTGAAGCAAGCCCTTTACTGAGTGAACCATCTCCTTAGCCCTCAAATTATGTTTCTATCAGCCAGCACTCCCCAGGACTTTGTTGCTAGTCAGGCATGGTGGCCCACACAGGTGGTATGCACCTTTAATCCTAGCACTGACAGTCACAGGCAGGCAAAGCTCTTCAGGGCAGTCTAGTCTACACAGTGAGTTCCAGGCCAGCCAGCTCTACATAGAGAGACCCTGTCTCAAAACAAACAAACAAAAAATGAACAACTACCACAAAAAAAAAAAGACTTCATCAAGTATTGGTGCTTTACTCACGGGCAAATAAAATATCTTACTATGATGTCCTTTGGGTCTCCAATGGCCTTACATGACCCTATGCACCTTGCTAACCCACCCTCTATCACTGTCTCAGTTGCCTCTCTGTCCAGAGCAGACTGGCCATGCTGGCTGGTAAACATGTCAATTGGGGCCTTTGAGTACATCCCTACTGCTAAGATTTCCTTTCTCTAGATACCAGAGTGTGTTATCCCCTCACTTCCTCAGGGCTCTGCTCATTTGACATCTCTTTACTTAAAGCAGGAGTGCACAAAGTGAACACACACATACATACGCCACACACACATATATACACCACACACACATATACACACACATACACAGATACCACACACATACATACACACATACACACGCCACACACATATACACACATACACACATCACATATACCACACAAATAAACACACCACACACACATATACACACATACTACACACATACACACATCACACATATACACACACATACACACACCACACACACATATACACACACCGCAACACACACACACACACACACACACACACACACACACACACCACAGCTCCCCCATTATCCCACTGTAATTTCTTCACAGCATTTACTGTAACCTGCCCCTTCATTTTTCTAGAATATTCACAAGGGCAAACAATCTGTCTGCATTGTTTACTGATAGAGTCAGTGCACAGAACCATGGCTGGCACGACACTCTACGGCTGTGGAATGCAGACAGGCATGGTGGCCCACACAGGTGGTATGCACCTTTAATCCTAGCACTGACAGTCACAGGCAGGCAAAGCTCTTCAGGGCAGTGGTAATATTCGTGCATGCCAGGGAAGGAAGCCCCAAGTCTGCTGCTACCTTAGGTAGGACCCCACCCCCACCCCATGACTGCCACACAAGACATCCACACTTCAATCTGAAGTAACAGTCTCATAGAACGGGGAACTATTGACTGACTTTGCTCTCCATGGTAACTGACTGAGGTAGTGGTGCCAAGGCCAGACTGGGGGTGAGGGGCGGGGGTGTGGGGGGTGGATGTGGTGCATGGCAACATCTAAAAGTCACCCACTCCAGATAATTTATAAAAGTCATTCGACTCCCATTTCTTTGTGTTCTGTTTTATGACAACTGAAGTAGTGTGTTATTTCAAAACTCTTAGGTAAAATCAAGAGAAAGCCAAGGCATACAAATAGCATCAAAGCAATTACCACGGAGCCAGGCTGTGGTCCTACAAGAACTAGAGTCAAGTCCAAGATTGATTAAATTTTTATGAGTGAGGCCTGGGTTTCTCTGGCTGCAGCTTTCGTCTGTCCATGGGTCATACAGGCTCAATGTTATCTCATTTTCCACCGCTCAGGTACCCTGGAACATTCTCCTCAGTTCAAGGAGGAACTGGGGCATTCTTGTTACAATCCCTCGTTTTATAGAGCCCTTTAGTTCACAGCTTAAAATCCAGCACTAAGAATGGTGGATATCTTTCTCCTAGATAGTCCAGCTCACCGTCCCAGCTTCCTGCTGAGCCATCTCTGTTAGGTCCCTGTCCTCATGGGACTCTGTGCAATCCCCCCCCCCCCCCGCAAAGGCTAGTGGTTTGCTCTCATTACCCAGGAGATTAACAAGACTAAAGCTCCCAGGGGATAATGAGCCTCCTGGAACTGGACTTGTCTTCGAATAGCAGCCTCAAATCTCTCTAGGGCTGTCTCCAGGGTGAGATACCATTTGTTTCTGTGTGAGGCCCCACCCAGACTCATGAAGCTTTGTGCTATCTCAGGCCCACAAACTGCCTAGTGCCAGCCACTCATCTCTGCCACTACTGGAACCTAAATGCCACATTCTCTTGAATTTACCTGTCCAGAATCTGTGGCTTAAGTGTGCCTAAAGACAGGGTAACCATTGCTTGAAGACAAGTTTCTCCCATGTGTCCTTCCTGCCTGTCCCTGGTCCTCATCCATATTCACTCTCTGTCCCTCCCCTTTTGATCAAGCAAGGGCTTCAGAGCTCAAACTTGACTCTACCCCTTACCCATATTCCTTGGGGAAACTCTTGAGTCCATCAGGGGCCTGGTTCTTAATTGTAAAAACATGGAAGGCATCCATCTGTGAGGGCTCTTGAAAGGCTATTTGAAAACACAGGCTTGGTATCCAGCAGAGGGCTCAATGCTATTATTTCTTCCTTGGCCACTCTGGGGAGCTGAGGGAGAAAAAGCCACCACATTCTTTTTTATGTCAGTGGTGCCAATTCTAACCATCTGCAGGAGTCCTGAGGTCCTCTGGGTTGATGCCCCTGACACTCCTGCACCTGCATGGACCAAGTGTCCCTGCCCAGTAATGTGACAGGAAGCAGGTGACAACTGCTTGCTCCTCCCACGCTACATAAGGGTGTTACCCTGGAGTTCCTAGGAATGAAACCAGCAGAACAGACCTCAGCCAAGAAATAGACAGAGAGAGAGAGAGAGAGAGAGAGAGAGAGAGAGAGAGAGAGAGAGAGAGCAAGCCCCAAGTCCCTGGATAGACAAGGCTGAGGCTAAACCACATGTTCCCTACAACCTCTGGGCAGAAGAATCAGTGCTTTCCTTTCTTATTGTCATTGTTTGTTGTTGTTATTCTTCCATTTGCTTTCTACTGTTTCTTTGTTTGCTTGGGGTTTTGTTGCTGGCGATTAAGTCCAAAGTGAAGCCCTGCTTCTCCTCTCCCACCTCCTTGGCAGCTTGTGTATGACGTTCATGAGTCTCTGGCTCCCCTGAGTGGCAAAGAAGATAAATTCACATCTCCAGGATACCAACTCTCTGCATTACAATACTCATTTCCACAATTTATTGACCCTCCTGCTCTCTAGTCTCAAATGAAATCAGATTTACTCTTGACCTGTGAGTGTTTTGACAGCAATTTGTTATTCAGGTCAGTCTGCTTCCTTGCTTGTAGTTTGGGGCCTGCAGCAAGCTGGCCATAGTATATTCCTGTTCTTGCTTTGGGGTGGTCGTCGGGTATGGGTCAGAAGTATGACAAGTGGTTTGAATTAGGAGGCAGTGGGTCACAAAAAGCACCATGTTGGCATGACAATAAGGTTGGGCCAGCCAGCTACAGACACCAGCTCAGACTCCAACATGGGAACCAGCTTCTTCCAGATTACTCTGAGGAGGAACTAATTAGAAACAAACAAACACATAAAACAAACAAACCAATTACAAGCTGATAGATATCTTCGTTGTATAAATTTTCAGGACAGGTTTAAAATAAAGGTTCCTCCATATCTGTTATGTCTTCTTGGCTTTATTCTATCATGATTAGTTCCTGGGGATTTACTGCCTAAGCAATAGAGGTTCTTGGAACCCCATATATGGCCTCAGACAATCTCTTGCCTAGAGGCCTTAGAGCTCTGGGATTTTTTTTTAAGAGCCTAAATAAATGACAATGGTGTGTACCTAGTACAAAGAGGACTTGTCTGTTGAGTGGATGAGGGAAGACCCATGCTCTAGAGATTAAAATAAAGGAGGTGAGTCAGACTCCGTCAGAGTTAACTTGACCTGTCCCTAAGCCATGGGCTTCACTCACATCTCCTGCTAGTTTCTCTCATTATCTTCCATGATACCTTTTTTGGTGCAAGGGAACAAGCCCTCTAACCTCTAAGTCACACCCCAGCCCTACACACTACATTTCTCTATCTCTCACCCCAGCAGGCAGGCGATTTTTGTTGTTGATGATAATTATCTTTGAAGCAACTGTAATACTGTTTCATAATGGCTGCTCATGGAAGGAATTCCACAGGCATTTGATGCACGAATGCACTCATAAATAAGCTAAGGAAACTTCCAGTGGTGGGTGATCAGGGATGGGAGGCTGGCTCATTCATGTATGCTACCACCACATTCTTTTGGAAAAGTTTATGATGTCGGCGGGTAGCTATCCACCCATGGGGCACATACATAACGCATTTTAAGATAACATTGAAAATAGGGCCATAGGAGAAATGCCATTGAAGCAAAGGCAGAAGGTAAAGTTAACCCTTACTAGGCCATACAGTTAAAACTTGAGTTATGGAGACTATTCTTAGTAATCTTGTGCAATGAAAAGTATTTGGAATTATCTTTTCCAAAGATATTCATGCAGATACACCTTTTTAAAAGATATAACTTTATGTGTAGGTGTGTGGGTGCCTGAGTGTATATCCATATACCATGTGCATGCAGAACCCACAAAGGCCAGTGGAGGACATACAGACTTTTGGGAGCCACCACGTGGGTGCTGGAACCAGATGCAGGTCTTCTGCACGAGCAGCCAGTGCTCTTCAGCACTGAGCCAAATCTCCAGCCCCAGATCTGCCATTTTGAAATTTGTGGGATTTCTCTGTACGTAAGCAATCTTGCTAGTTGAGCAACACATTATGTGCTGGAAGGCAGGTCAATAGATCCAAAGTTTTCCTCCTACAGTCCTTAGGTAACCAGCGCCTGGCCGTCAAGGAATTCACACCCACTAACTGTCATTTCTTGTGTCCCTTTTTGTGGCAGCTATTTAGGTCCCATTACTTCATAATTGGCCCTCCAATGCCTCACATTTTACAAACTGAGATTCCCAGGAATGGAATTGAGTCATTTTCGACAAAGATATTGTAGCTAACCAGATATTTACCTTGTTACCTTGTTGTGTCAACTCCCAAAAGAGCTCAAGGTATCATCCTTAGTGACTGTTACTGTAACAACAAATACCCATGACCTTTTTGCGGTTCTAAGAACTGATTCCTTCTGCCTCCTGAGGGTGGGGGTGTAGGCCCTTGTGGTGGTTAGGGTTTTGCCTTGTTTTGTTTTTTTTTTTTTTTCTCAACTTAATACAGGCTGGAGTCACCTGGGAAGAAAAAGATCCATTGAGAAATTGCCCCTATCAGATTAGTTTGTCTGGCAAGTCTGTGAGGCATTTTCTTCATTGATGATTAATGTCCCTGCCCACTGTGGACAGGGCCATCCCTGGTCAGGTGATTGTGGGATATGTCAGAAATCAGCTGAGTGAGCCAAGAGGAGCAAGCCAGTAAGCAGTGTTCCTCCATGGCCTCTGCTTTAGTTCTTATCTCAGGGAAGTTGAGTTCCTGCCCTGACTTCCCTTCATGATGGACTGTAACCTGTAAGATGAAATAAATCCTTTCCTCCCCAAGTTGCCTTTGGCCACAGTGTTCAACACAGCAATAGAAATCGAACTAGGACAGCCCCTCATCATGGTATTCCAGACACAAAGAAAACGTCTTGCCAAGGTAGGACAGCCCCTCATCATGGTATTCCGGACACAAGGACAACTTCTTGCCAAGGTGGACTAGCAGTTGGGAGGCTGAGGCAGGTTAGTAACAGCAAGTTCCAGGCCCGTCTGAGCTATATAGTGAGTGTGAGGCTAGCCTGGGCTACAGAGACAGATTCTAACTCAAAAAAGTAAAGCAAACCAAACAACAACAAAAAAAAGGCAAAACAAAACTAAATGCTTTACCCACTGGGCCATGTCATAAGCTCACTTCTTTCTTGTGTGTGTGTGGGGGGTGTGTTTCAGTAATTTTGATTACTAACAAAAAAATAGACTAATACAGTTTTTTTTGGGGGGGAAACACATTAAGTTGAAGGTTAAGAGGAAGTTTTGTTATACAAGCTATCACGATGAATCGGAAGTCATAAAAATTTGACTATATTGATTTTGTCATCATTAACTTCAGGGAGACCCACAGCATTGTGGCTTGAATAGGAAATGCCCCTTCCCAGGCTGTTTGGGAAGGTTGTATAATTTTTGGAAGGTGGAAGCTCACGTGAGGAACATGGCTGGTCATGGTGAGGCCTTGCAGCCTGACACTATTTCTACTCTGCTCGCTTCCTGATTGCTGGCATAACCACCTTAGGCTTAGCCTCCTGCCGCCATTCCTTCCCTACCGAATGGACACATCTGTCCCATCAGAGTCCACCCTCACCACCCCTGCTCAGCACCCTCATCCCCCTTCCCACTACAAACTCACTACTCTTCCCCCAGGATGATCTGAAGACCGGGTATTGGGACTGCGGTTCAGCTGGTGCAGTGCTTCACTGGCATGCAGGAAGTCATGGGTGCTGGGAACCAGACCCAGGTCCTCCGTAAGAACAACAAGTGCTCTTAGCTACCAGCCATCTCACAGCCTCTCAAGTCTTCCTTCTTAAAAGCCATCTCATTATCAACACCAGGAACACTCTGAGCTGCCCTGTACATCACATTCTTTTATGTATGGGTGGAACAAAGAAGATGTATTTTTGCATGTGTCCTTTATGTTTATTTGGGACAGAACCTTATGCAGCTGAGGCAGGCTTAAAACTTTGTATGTAGCTGAGAGTGACCTTGAACTTTTAAAACTCCTGCTTCTACCACCAAAGTGTGGGATTACAGGTGTGAGCCTTTGTCCCTGGCCTAGTAACTGCTTTTCTGGGAAGTTAAAGGTGTGCATGTTCTGCAAAGCTTTTTTCCTTTCAGTTGACTTCCTTTCAGTTTTACCTTGTTTTTTTTCTGACACACAAAGCAGCTGAAATACCTATTTCAGAGTGCCTCACTGTTCCAGATTGGCAAGAAATTCCCTGTGTGCTATTTCCCAGTTGGGTCATGGAATTAAATATAGAAGTTTGGTCCTTGTGGCTTAATGTGATTTCTCTTTTCACATTATTCTAGCCATGTTCCACTCGACGAGCGAACGACTCTGATTCATCCATCCTCGCCTGCCAAAACCGGACCCTTCCCCCAAGCGGGCAGCCTTCCAGAAGTGTCTGGGAGAAGGAACTCCATTTCCCTCACCACAAATAAGGTGAAACCATCCCAGCTTGATTGATAAACACAGATCCTGGATATGAGTGAGGAGGCAGCTGTCACCTACTGATGGGGTTGAGCTGGCTAGCTAGGCAGTGTCCCCCAGCTTACCACTCACAGAGCCCCACACTCAGATAGAGAGAATAGACAGAGAACTCTTCTTTGGTCCAAGATCTGCAAGTAGCTGCTCTCTCCTGCCAGAACCTCAGACAATCTCCTCAGGTCCACTTGCAGGAGGATGGAGACCCACGCTTCAAGACTCCAGACATATCTATGCTGCATGCGTGGGACAGTCTGCCTCTCTTTTTAGAAATAAAACCCCAAGGTGTTTCTCTTTTTTTAATTCTGCCACTCCCACTTTCCTGTGACTGGGAAAGTGAACACACCCTTCCTTCAGAGAATTCAAAGTACTACGGAGACAAAGCCGTACATGGCTGCTAACATCTATACTTAGACAGAGTCCATCCCAGGCCCACAAACGATCTGACCCATAAAAGGCAGGCCAAAACTCTGGTGACCATTTTCTGGTGGGGACAGATAACCCCAAAGTGTCCATCTGTGTACAAAGATTTTGAATTTGCCACTACAGCTCAAGACAGAAAACACTCCCAGCACTAGCTCTCCTTCCTGCTCCTTTTTTCTTTTCTCACATGAACTGATGAAACAAAGCAAAGAAGAAAAAGAGCCTCTATTTCTGGCATGTGAATTTAGTCCTTGGGGCGGAAACCCAGAATGTTATGTAAGGCAAAAATGATCCTGTCTCCCTCCCATACTTTCTCTCTCTCCGAGTGAATGGCCAGGAAGGCAAGAATGATAGGGGCCAAGGGTAGGGGGATTACTTAGTTTTCATTAACCATGCAGACATTCAAATGGCTATTTCATAAGTAAGGAAGCAAAGGACATAACTCAACTCCATTGCCCTGGAATGGGCTGTGACCATCCTCACCACAGTGGGCGTGTCTTGGGACCCAATGAGACAGGGTGGGAGATCCTCCTGGGGGATCTTTGCAGGATGCAGCTGTCTGGCTTGTCACCTCATCTTAGCCTCTGTGGTTCAGAAAGCAAACCAAGGGGGCTGGAGAGATGGCTCAGCAGCTAAGAACACTAGCTGTTCTTCCAAAGGACCCAGGTTCAAATCCCAGCATCCACATGGTAGTTCACAAGAAGCAAACCAAGCCCTTTTCTCTACACATACATCCTAATGCCTTGTTGTTCAGTATCACTCAGGTCTAAATCAAACCTCAGCTGTAGCGAATGTGCCTGCAGGACAGTTGGCTGTATCAAGGGACAGTTTCAGCTGTTGTGGTTTGGGTGGAAGACTGATTTTATTTGGGTAGTGGCCTAGGGTGAGCTGAAACTTACAACACACAACAAAACATTATCCAGTCTGATGTGTCCACGGGGCCAAGGTTGATAAACTTGGATTAGAGAAGTAACTCTCAACCTTCCTAATGCTGTGGCCCTTTAACACAGTTCCTCATGTTGTGGTGACCCCCAACCATAAAAATTATTTTTGTCAGTACTTCATGACGGTATTCTTGCTACTGTCATAAATCATTATGTAAACATCTGTGTTTTCTGATGGTCTTAGGTGACCCTCCAAAGGGGTCTTGAGCTACAGGCTGAGAACCACTGGGATAGAGGATAGCTGATAAATACATTTTTGTAGGAAGATTATAATATAGTTTCTCGTCATCCAGTTATTCTGTTGCTATTGAGCATCTCTACAGCACTGGAAAGAAGAAAACCAAGTCACTGACCTCCTAAGTCATATAATCAGAGAGAAGTAAAAGATGGGAGCTTAGGCACATCCCCTAGGATCACTGTAGACCATGGCACATGTGTACAGAGGAAGTAACCACCGATTGTCACTGGCAAGTGTTGTGGAAAACTTTCAAGGAAAGCTTTCCAAAGGAAACCTCACTTCAAGGTGGCTCACACTTCGTATCCAGAAGTGGTCTCATGACTGACATAAGCTCCTGGCTCCAGCTGTAATTTTTTAGTTCTGCCATGGTCATTTTCCTTTCTAATACAACAGTAAGGTCAAGGCAATGGTTTTCTATCTCAAAATGTCTTAAACAGAGACCAGAAGGAGAGGGAGAGTAAGAGGGAGGCAGGCAGAAGCAAAGAGAAACGGAGAGGGAAGATTAAGTCTCAAGTCTTAGACTGCTACACTCCCAAGAGCCACTCTGACTGGACTACTGGATCACATGCAATCACTGAACCAATGACCATGGCTAAGGAATGTGCTGGTTGGCCCCCACCAAAGTGACAGCCCTTGGTACCCAGGCTGGCAGCAGTGTCTCTCAAAGAGAAACAACAAAACCTGATGTGCCTTTGGGATGGGTGACGTGTTTCCTGGGTGGGCACAGAGGCCTCCTTTAAGGGAGATGAGATTCCAGGTCAGTCCTTAAGGGGTGAGGGAGCAGGCCTGCCCAGGAGACTAAGGAAAAGAGCTTCCCCATCTGGGAAATGCATGCAAATACAGATGGCTTCACGTGGGAGGAGGCCAACACGCAGTGACACCGCATAATGGTGTCAGAGAGTCTACAGGGGCAGCCATTAGCAACTGCCCACATGCTGTTTTTTTTTTCAGCCATATTATGAAAGATAACAATTCTTTTGTAAATTAGAAGGGGAGGAAAAACACCCTCTTGGGGGTTGGAGAGATGGCCCAGAGCTTAAGAGCATTGGGTGCTCTTCCAGAGGTACTGAGTTAGATTCCCAAACCACATGGTGGCTCACAACCATCTATAAAGAGATCTGGTGCCCTCTTCTGGACTGCAGGCATACAGGCATACAGGACACTATTATATACATAATAAATAAATAAATCTTTTTTTTTTAATGTTGGAAAAAACCCTCTAATACACTTTTCCCATGTCCCCATTATTAGATGATGAAAGTTTTTTAGTTAAAAAAAGTTTTAAGATTTTATATATATTTTTAGGTGTTTTAGTGTTTGCCTGCATGTGTGCACCACATGTGGGCCTGGAACCACAGTTGCAAACAGTTCTGAGCTGTCACATGGGTGCTGGGAATTGAACCCAGAGCCTCTGGAAGAGAGGTCAGTGGTTTAAACAGCTATCCCTCCAACCCCCAAGCTCCCGATAATTTGATGCCTACCTTTTTGTCAGTCTCTGCTCCCAAGTTTCTCCATTCATTCCTAATTATCTCTGTTCATTATGATGTAGCTGAAAGACAAAGTCAATTCTTGTAGAACCAAGTAATGTCTAAAGAACCGGGAAAACAAAATGCTCTCAGATGATTGAACACAGACACTGTGCAGAAACCGTACCAGGCAAGCCTTTATTGAGACTGAGTTTTATGCTCCTCCCTAACCCTCAGCACCTGCTACTGTGCTGAATTCTGCTCGGTGCTGGGAACTGAAACCTAGGTCTTCCACAAGGGCAGCCAGTGGTCTTAACCACTGAGCCATTTCTGCAGCAGGACTTTTCTTTTTCTTTCTTTCTTTTTTTATCTAATTTAAGTTTGAACCTACAATTTCTAACACTATGACAAAAATAGCATGGACAATTACATAACAAAAATTAATGAACACGCAAGTAAAATGGAAATGGGGCTAACAGAAAAGGACAAGTATTTAGATGGCAAATGGAGGACTGCTTATGGGGTCCCATGACGTGACTCATTCTGTACGTGAACAGATAAGGGAACTAGCTAAATAAAGGGGAGACAAGATGGCTCTGCGCCCCAGCCCCCACAAGCAGTAGGAGTTGAGGTTGCAAGTTCTGGCATTGAATCTTGCTTGAACAGTCTTTCTTACAACAACCTACTGAATGTTCATTAGCATACCAGATGCTTAATTTACATCCAGTCCTCCCGAAATCCCAGCAAGAATGGGGGGGTGTTGGCATTTTACAGGTTTGCCCAGGATTACAGATATTAAGCACAATTACATGATAATTGTATGGCCAGTGCTTTATGTAAGTTTTTGATCACGACAAAACCCTGTGAGAGAGTACACAGGAAGGGTTCGTAATTAGCAGTTCGCACAGCCCTCCAGTTAATAAGGGCAGCCAGACAACAACCCCATGAAGTCCAAATTCAAGTGCTGTATTTTATATAATACATATCAGCAGTGGGTGGTAAGATGTGAACCTGACCCAGATCTGTCCAAGTACACATCTCTCGACAGTTCACTCATATAAAGGGTGGGAGGTAAATGAAATAAATAATTTATAGGTCCTCTTTGTTAAAAATAGCTATGGTTCTATTGATTTTAATAAAAGTTTTCATATACTAAAAAAAAGTTGGGGTCACGGAGGTTTCGGAGATGTAAAGTAAAAATAATTACAGCAAATATATTTCAAATTTAAGAATGCAGCTGCCCGGAGATAGCTTCCGTTCTTCTCCCATTTAAAATATGATAGTTAAGTGCAGTGGGTGAAATAAACTTAAGTGACAAGCTGACCAATCACCACGAACATAAACAACTCACTCTGTAATTTGCATATAAGCCTCCCGGCTAACCAACCGCACTTGTCTAGCTGGAGGCCGTGCGGTACACTTCATGAGTTAGTTTTTAACCTTGGGTCCCAACTTTATTCATTCAATTACCCTACTTCCTGGGCAACATGCCTTTCAACTCTGCGTCATTTCCATATCCTGGAGGTAAAGCACACAAGGGGTCCTCAGGCAAACTTTTATCTCTTTAAGAAAAGGGTACATAATAATTGAAAGCAGGAGCAAGGAGCACACGCTTCTGCTTTCTCTATCTCTTCTAGGAACCTAAACTCACTTTCCAAGGGGAAAAAAAAACGAAAGCTTAGATTAAACAAAGAATAAAACCTACACCCATTTCTTCTAAAGGTTAGGAGCGGCAGGGCAGGGTTAAACAAAGTCGGCTTAAACTAGTATCCAAAGCAAGCAAAGAGGGACACCACCAGCAGCCTGCCAAACTGCACAGCAGCCAAAACTGCTTTCATTAAAAAAAAAAAAAAGAAAGAAAAACCCTCTGGTGTTTTATTCTGTAACAATCTTGCCAGGGGACGAACCTCCACAAATGCAAACCAACTGTGCTGCTTAAACTGGCGTTCCTAAATCGGAATCCATCAGTTGTCGAAATAACATGCAAGAAAAGAACAGAGTACAAAGCCAACAACAGAGAAAGCGCGCGAATCGGCAGCAGGGCCTCTGAGCCCTCCTCGGAGCCCTCAAGACAAAGCGAGATCCCTGGATGCACCTCGGCTCAGACTACATATCCCAGCATGCAGAGCGCCCAGGCCTCTCCAGTGGACTGCGCTCCCTGGCATGCAAGGCGCTAGGGTCTCCCGGCCAGACTACGTTTCCCGGCATCCTCTCTGCCCCCAACTCCGCGACCGCAGAGGCCTGGGGTGCCGGAGCTGTGGGTTCTGATTCCGCCCGTTCGTAGTTCCTCGGCGTCGGGAGGCGGACACTGCAACCCGGGGTCACCTCACGGACGACAAAAGTTCCCGGGCCCTTATTCATCGCCGGGGTCAACTGAAAGGCAAAACGTCCCCGGACTGAGGAGGGCAGGATGGAGGCCGAGCAAGCTAGGTCGCCTTCAGCCAATGGCGCCCCAGCGGCTGGCCTGTCACCATGGCAACCCAGGCGGCCCACAGTGGGTGGGGGAGGCTGGCGGCCCATTGGGTAGAGGCTTTCTCGAAGGCTGAAGAAGAAGGAAGCGGAAGTGGCACGTGGAGGCGCCAGTGAGTAAATGCAGCAGATTCTGGAATGTTCTCCTCAGTAGGCTACATAAGGCTGCGCGGTAAGGACCTCCCCTTTTGGATTAGTAGCGCGGTGGCGGCTGCGTGGGAGCGAGCGCCAGCGGCGGCAGAGGCTGAGCGGAGTCTCCCTGAGTGAGCCCAAGGCATCCTCCCGGCCTATCGGGGAGCAGGACGCGCACGCAGCGGAACCGAAGCGGAGGCGGACCGGACCAGCCATGTCGGTGGTGGGGCTAGACCTGGGCTCACAGAGCTGCTACATCGCAGTGGCGCGGGCCGGGGGCATCGAGACCATCGCCAACGAGTTCAGCGACCGCTGCACCCCGTAAGTAAGAGCCCGGGGTGGCGGGGGAGGGCTCAAGATCGCCGCTTCCCCCACCGTGGGAGGTGGTGCTCCTGGGATCCGGAGAACCGTGACACCCGGCAGCCACCTGGCCCGGCCTTGCCGGCTCACCCCCGGTTCCCCCACCCAGCTTCTTCAAGCTGGCCCCGGCACCCTCCCCGGCAAGGATCTCCGCGGAGCCGGGGCTGCTGAGCCTTGGTGAATCTCCCAATGACCTAGAAGGTTCCAGATCCTGTGCGCCGCTGCTTGCCTAGGGAGCGGGCGGTCTGTTGTTAGCGACCACAGAAACACTCTATGGTGGAGGAATCCACTGTCACTGCTTCTCATCTACTCCGGATTCGAGAGATGAGAATGATGCCCTAGTTTCCTGAATCCTCTTTTTGGAAGCGGCCTTTTTTTTGTTGTTGTTGTTAAAGCTGTGAGGCCGTTGGTGAGAGTTTCCAGACCTAGTGTTTGTTTGTTTATTTTAACCCGGTTTAGAATTTCATATTGTTGTTGCTAGCACTCTGCTATGCAGAAATTCCGTTGGAAAGATGGATTTTTTTTTTGTCTGTGAATTAAATATTCTGCGGTAACGTGGGTGGGTAAAGGGAAGCATGGTAAAAAGCAACTTTTGAGGTGGTTAGTTGCTGAAGGTTAGTTATATAGCCAAATAGATCTGGGTGTGCATTCAGTGACTGCAGCTGGTTGTTTTTCAGGGCAATTGTTGTAGGGGGTTTTTTGTTTTGTTTTTTTAATTTTTTTCCTCCCATGTACAGAGTCCAAGATAATAGCATCGAACCTGAGAAGTAAAATCATTCTGACCTTAGGTAATTTCTGTGCACGGAAACATTTGTGAGAGTTAATAGGAAATGAGCCTTGCTAGTAACTTATTCTCTAAGCCACGCACTGATCCTCTATCTCCTCACAGAGCCATGGCGCTCTGTGTTTCTGCTGTTAGTAGGAAAGGTTCCAGTCTTTCATGCCTCCCTCTTTATGTGCCGAGGGCCTCTTCGTTCTCTGCTTTAAAAGAAAAGAAAAAGATGTTTAGAGGAAAGAAGGGAGAGATGCTTGGGTCAGTGTGTTGATCAGAATTTTCAGCTGAGGGTTTTTTTTTTATTACTGTTTGTCAAACGAGGAGGTTGAAAATTGAATTGGCTACTGATTCCTATTCCAGTTGATTGATTGACTTGGAAAATGAGAAGATCCAGTCTTAAAAGTGTCTAGTTGCTCTGTAGACTGCACCTTACAAGATCCGGCTGTAGCTTGAGGATCCATCCCTTGCTTTTAGGATGCTGTTTAGTACCTACTTAAACCGTGTAGGTCCACATGTTTCTGTCACAGCCAGTGTCCTCAGTATAGTCCCGTTTTACCCATCTCATTTGCCCATGTAGGAGTAACTGAACCAAAATTAGATTTGGATTAGTAACGCACAATGGATTACTCCTCTAATCCAAAACCTTAATCATGGTCTCCTGCACACACTCTCCATCCTGTACTGATACTATGTATTCCCTCCCGCTGTTGAGGAAGCTGTCTGTTAGGGGTCACTCTTCATCTTGTCAAAGCAGGCTTAACCTAACTGGGTGGTAGCCCAGTAACTTTGTTTCTATGTATCACGTTTATTTGACCTTTTCAAATTAGAATATTCCAGATGGGAAGCTACTTCATCTGAATCCTTTAAACTCTGCAGGCTTACCATACACCTTAGGGTTACATAAAAACTTTAAAATTCTAAAGCAGATGGTGTATCAGGACAAAAATAAGTGTGCCAGTTACATTTAGGATTGCATGAAGCTGGTGACAGGTAGAGTTCCCCTGTACTTTTTGATGGTTGTGCATAATGCCAAGTTGAATGATACTGTAAATTGAGAGCTTCCCAGAATCGGTGTTCAGTTCTATGTCCTCTGTGACCTGTAACACTGTTAGCACCAAGATATTGAGAGAGAGTGGTGGAGCTGTAGGCGGATGTGCAGATTTCTGTATGGAGGTGAGCAAGGCCAACACGTGGGCTGAATTGTCAGAGCTGTGGTTTTCAATGTGATGTCCTGCCAGTCTTAAGTATCTGGTGAAAGTTGTAAACTGCAGAATTGTGCTTCATTTATGTTGGAATTTCCCTCTTTTTTTGACATAGGTGAAACATTTGTTTTCTATTACTTCTAGGTCAGTCATATCATTTGGACCAAAAAACAGAACAATTGGAGTTGCGGCCAAAAACCAGGTATGTTCTTGAAGAATGATGTGCAGAGGCTTAATCTAGTTGAAGTTTAAAAAACACAGCTTGGGGCTGGAGAGGTAGCTCTGCCATTCTGAGCATTTGTTGCTGTTGCAGGTTTGGTTCCCAGCTCCCTGTAACTCCAGTTCCTATACCCTCTCTGGCCTCCATGGGAATCAGGCACACTCGTGGGGCACAGATGTAATACATGCAGACACTCACACGTGCACAGTAAAAACGGAAATAAGTATCATGAGTTCTTTTTGAACCCTCCGGTGGGTGACTACGTCATCCCAGCCCTTGTTCCTTTTCTCTTGTTTCCGTTTCTTAGATTTTTACTGGCAACCTTAATTTTTGGTAACTTGTCCTTGGATTTAAATAAATATATATATATATGTGTGTGTGTTCTCACTGTGTACCTCTGGAGCTCTGTATAGACCAGACTGGCCACTTAACCACAGAGGTGTGCCTGCCTCTGCCTCCTGATTACTGAGATTAAAGACACATGACACCGTGCTTGGCTTTAAACTTTTTTAGATTACAGACAATTGACTTTTTTTTTTTTTTTTAAGATTTTATTTATTTATTTATTATGTATTCAGTGTTCTGTCTGCATGTATACCTGCAGGCCAGATGAGGGCATCTGATCACATTATAGATGGTTGTGAGCCACCTGTGGTTGCTGGGAATTGAACTCAGGACCTCTGGAAGAGCAGTCAGTGCTCTTAACCTCTGAGCCATATCTCCAGCCCTTGACTTTTTGGTTTTTTTTTTGTTGTTGTTGTTTTTTTTGTTTTTGTTTTTCGAGACAGGATTTCTCTGTGTAGCCCTGGCTGTCCTGGACTCACTTTGTAGACCAGTCTGGCCTCGAACTCGCAAAGATCCGCCTGCCTCTGCCTCCCAAGTGCTGGGATTAAAGGCGTGCGCCACCACTGCCCGGCAACTTTTTTTTTTTTTTTTTTTGAATGTGTAGTTTCTCAAAGGCTGGTGAGGTTCCTCAGTGGTCAGAAGCACGTGTTACCAAGTCTGACACTGTGAGTTTTGTCCCTGGGACCCAAGTGATAGTGGGAGAGAATTTTTTCTCTGCGTTTCTCTCCGATTCCTGTTGAGTATGTTTGTGTCCCTTGTCTGTCTAGTTGGTGTGAATTTTGGGGCTTCATGTGTGAGCACACCTGCCGAGCTGGAGAAGACATGAGAAAAGAATTAGTAACTTCTTGGCCCTCCCATGTTTAAATGACTTCAGATGCATAGTTGCTTTAATCTTCATTTTTAGTAATGAGCCTACCTTTCAGGGACATGTGCTCTGAAGTGGAACTTCTTATTCTAGGACTCTGTAAAATACTTGACCCAAAGAGTAGATTAAGAAAAACACTGTCTCAGAACAGCTTGGCATATTTCCACCCAGTTTTCCTGAATTTCATGCCCCTGTTACCCTGTGTGCCTGAGAAAGACCACACTCCAGGGAGCAGGCTGCTGAAGGACACCCTTCTTTAAGAAGCATGTTGAGCAATATGAGATGGGTTTGAGTTCAGTGATTATAAGCTCTGTGGCCCTCCCCTCAATGGTCATTTAGAGACTTTATTTTCCTCAGCTCCTCTACCTGTGGTGGAGGTCAGTTTCTAGAAAGATATGTCCAGTCCTTCTCATGACAGTGCTCCAAGTCTGACCTTAGTTGGGATGTTGAGCTGGGATGATTTGGGGAAACGATAGGATACAGCAGTTCAGCTGCTGAAGACTTCTAGAGCTTTGGAGACAGGCGCGTGTCTTTTCCTTTATCTTGCAGATTTTGAGATCTGCCCCAAAGTTTGATGACACCATTGCCTTTCCTTCTGGCATTTTCCATAGAAGAAAGTACAGTAGGAGCTATCCATTCATGGAAAATCGAGGACTGAGGGAAAGTTAGGTATACACCGAGAGATGGTTTCAGACACACAAGTGACTGTCCGAAATTGCAGTAGGTACTGGTAGGGGGTGAAATTAGAGAAAATTTAAATTTTACATTTCTTTTGCAGCAAATCACTCATGCAAACAATACAGTGTCTAATTTTAAGAGATTTCATGGCAGAGCGTTCAGTGACCCCTTCATTCAAAAGGAAAAGGAAAACCTGAGCTATGATCTGGTCCCAATGAAGAATGGTGGTGTTGGAATAAAGGTAATACAGCTGTTGTGCTGGGGCTCTGGTCTAAGCCATCTGTAGAAGGTTGGCTTGAGTCTTAGGAACTTGACACATTAGGGTCTTTCCCTCTTGTTTGGCTCCTGTTAAAGGGTAGTTGATGGAAGCTGTTTTTTCAGAATTACACAATTGATGGTGCATACTTTGTACATATATCTGTGTGTCTTCTCACTTTCTAGCAACGTTTCCAGTTGCTTTGTTTTTTTTTTTTGTTTTTTTTTTAATCCAAGAAATGTTAATATCAACAGTGGTCCAACAACCCTTTGGGAGCATGTGGAGAGCAATAGGTGACAGCCAGCGATCCAGCTAATAGCGCTGACTATGGTCAGCACACACTTGTTAGTGACTGAACCCTAGCTCTTCCCTCGTGTTCATCTCTAGGAAAAAGTCCTTCCCTCTTTTCCTCCCATTCCTTTTAGTGTTCTTTTTCTTTTCAAACCAGATCAAATTTTGTGGGGCAGGGTATATGCTAGCAGTTGGAAGTTCATATTAACATCTAGCTGAAGTGTAGAGTATTTAAACATTTCCACAGGATTGTAGGTCATGTATATGCTAACAGTTGGAAGTTCATGTTAACATCTAGCTGAAGTGTACAGCATTTAAACATTTCCACCCGATTGTAGGCCGTGTATATGCCAGCAGTTGGAAGTTCATATTAACATCTAGCTGAAGTGTACCGTATTTAAATATTTCCAACGGATTGTAGGTCGTTTATATGCTAGCAGTCGGAAGTTCATATTAACATCTAGCTGAAGTGTAGAGTATTTAAACATTTCCAACGGATTGTAGGTCGTGTACATGGATGAAGAGCATCTCTTCAGTGTGGAGCAGATAACTGCCATGTTGCTGACTAAGTTGAAGGAAACTGCAGAAAACAACCTCAAGAAGCCAGTAACAGATTGCGCCATTTCAGTAAGTAGATGGCAGCCAGGCAGCGTGTGTGGAGTCAGCCTGCCTTTACTTTCTTCCAGTCTTGCATGTATGCATGCTCTTTCCTTACCAAGGTGCTCTTGTACTGAATGCTCTAGAGCATTTCAGAGTAAGCTTGAGTGATAATTTTAGCTAGAAATGCAAGGGATCTTGACAGGCACAGTACGACAGGCTCTCCCATGAGGTTTTCTGACGGTACAGGTGACAGCTTTCATCTGGGTTCTCTCTCTCTCTCTCTGGCAGTTGACTGTGGTAATGCCAGGGGTTGGTGTCATTGAGAGCTTTTCAGTGAAAGAATTCCTTCCTTGGTTAAAAACCTGTGCTTTGGGAATTATTATTTGAATTTTCTTCTCTTTTCTTTGTAAGGCACCTCTGAAAGTCAAGGAAGTGGGTAGAAACAAAGTCTTAGTTTCTGTTTGTGTTTTAGAGCACTGACAGGCACTGTTGTGGGTGTAGTAAGATGTTTGTGAGGAGGCAGGGGGAAGCAGTGTGTCTAGAGAGTGGCCATTCCTCTTTGTAGGTCCCGTCCTTCTTCACAGATGCAGAGAGGAGGTCTGTTCTGGACGCTGCGCAGATTGTTGGCTTGAACTGCTTACGGCTCATGAATGACATGACGGCCGGTAAGAAAGAGGCAGCATATGATGGGCTTTCCCTAGAAATGCCCTTATAACGACCTGAAAATTAGATGGCGTAGATTTGGATTTCTGTTTGCTGATAGTGCCTTTAGAGTTGAGAAAAACTAAGTTTGCAAGTAAGCATTCTCCTAGCAGGCTATTGTTAGAGCTCAGTGTGGTGTAGAGTCTGGTACTGTTTGTGACTTGTACTGACCTGGCTTTTGTTTCCTCCTAGTTGCTTTGAACTACGGAATTTATAAGCAGGATCTCCCAAATGCAGACGAGAAGCCCCGGGTAGTGGTGTTTGTTGACATGGGACACTCCTCTTTTCAAGTGTCCGCCTGTGCTTTTAACAAGGGAAAACTGAAGGTAAAGTTGAAACTCCCAAGCTAGAGATGAGCTTCTTGAGACAGCTGCAGGAAATGCTGTCTCCTCTCAGTGTGCTCTGCATGGGGTGCGGGCTTTATGAGCTTCACGAGCTTCGTGATACAGCTACAGAAAAATGGTGCATCCTCATAACACACTCTGGATGGGGTGGGGTTTTTTGTGTTATAGAGAAATCATGTTAAGGTTCTTTTCAGTAAAGATAGTAAGAGTAGAGAATACTGTAAGAGTTAAAGTCATTAGGATTCCTTCTGTTACATCCCTCCTGGCTTGGATTTAAGTAGAAGTTGTGAACCTGCTCTTAGCCTTTTGTTTGAATAGGAATATCCAAGATTCTAATTAAATTGTGATTGAAAGTAACCTGATCCTCTCTCTCACTCTTTAACTGACCTTAGGTTCTAGGCACAGCTTTTGATCCTTTCCTGGGAGGGAAAAACTTCGATGAGAAGCTGGTGGAGCATTTTTGTGCTGAATTTAAAACCAAATACAAATTAGATGCAAAATCCAAAATCCGACCACTCCTCCGCCTCCACCAGGAGTGTGAGAAGTTAAAGAAACTCATGAGCTCTAACAGTACAGACCTGCCTCTGAACATCGAGTGCTTCATGAATGACAGGGATGTCTCCGGGAAGATGAACAGGTATCTTGAGTTCTACACATGAGACAGACGAAAGTAGAAAATGTGCCCTAGTAAGGCCACAGAGAACTTGAAGAGTATGTGCTGCATGGCGTACAGCTGTGAACACCATTGCTTATGACGGAGAACTTAGGGCACATCGTGAAGAGCTTTTGTGTGTGTGCACGTGTGGAACTTGGGACCACCTCACTCAGGTTGTCAGGCTTGGCAACAAGTGCCTTTGCCTGCTGCCTTATCCCATCAGCCTGTGATGAGAGTTTTTAAAAGTGTCGCTCCTAAATGCGATTGGTTCTTAGGCATATTGTTTACAGGACTGTCCCTGACCTCTCTATGCTGTGAATATACACATACAATATTTGCATTCTATGTAAAGTTAAAAACTCGGCCGCTGTGGGATTTAGGGTACTGAGGAAAACAACGTGATGGGTTGGTAAAACTCACTGTCCAAAACACTGCAGGACAAGGTGACAGTGACATGGGCTAGCTCCCTACATAATGGCTCATAACGTGCCCGTCTTGTTTACGAAGGTCACAGTTTGAAGAACTGTGTGCTGAACTCCTGCACAAAATAGAGGTCCCCCTTCACTTACTGATGGAACAAACCCACCTCAAGCCTGAAGACGTGAGTGCTGTTGAGATAGTTGGAGGAGCCACACGCATCCCAGCTGTGAAAGAAAGAATCTCCAAATTCTTTGGAAAAGATGTCAGCACCACGCTCAACGCAGACGAAGCTGTGGCCAGAGGGTGTGCACTGCAGGTACTCGACTCCCCACTGTGCCTCAGCCTGGTGCTCAGGTGCATAGAGCCCTGGGCCTGCTGAGGTTCCACAGGAAGTTACTTACAAATAAGTCCACAAGACGGGAGAGACTAGGATGCTGCAGTCTGGAAGGAGGTGCAGGAAGTGCAGGGGCTCTCACATGAGAAACAGGCCTGCTTCTGAGGTGGCGGAAGACAGCTCTAGAGCGCCAGTCACCTAATGTGGTGGGGACAGTTGCATTCAATCAGTCACAGGAGGGAAGTAGAGAACTAATTGGTTATAATCATGAATGGATTTGAGGGCACATTCATAGGGGTAAAGCATTAGTTAACAAGGAGCTTTAGATGACACTGCTTTTATTTTACAAAGTCTATTGAAAATGTGAACATTTTGAGTTTCACCCTTTTAGGCTTCTTTGACATGTCAAAGCAGTAAATCAGAGCTTCTCGGGGTGTGCACATCAAAAGAATCAGCTTGTAATTGGAAAGGTCACCAGCAAGGCAATTCCGGAAAAACCTGTGTTTTCAGTCCGTGAAACTTGGAATTAAGAATTGCTAGCCCAAGATTCATGATTTGTCTTTGTGGCTAGTGACTATCGTAGAGTTAAGATGACACACTCTTTATGCTTAAGGTGAACATGCTTTGAGCACTTTAAATCTAACCATCCCAGTATGATTTTCAGAGTAAGAGATGTAGGGAAATGATTTTTTTGCTGGTGATATTTTTAACTTTTAAAAACTCTATCTTTTCAAGTGTGCAATTCTGTCTCCGGCATTTAAAGTTAGAGAGTTCTCCATCACAGATGCCGTTCCTTTTCCAATATCTCTGGTCTGGAACCACGACTCAGAAGAAACTGAAGGGTATGTAGCCGCTGGTGGCTTTCAGATACTGTCTTTAAATAAGAATCAAATGCCTAGAATTGACGGCAAACCCGTCCTCCTTTCGTTGGGATCTGTGAGTGATGGTGTAGAATTAGGGGAGTGTGTCTTTCTCAGGTGTGACTGTTGACTGTCTTCGCTTTCTTCCTAGTGTTCAGGAGGTGTTCAGCCGGAACCACGCCGCCCCTTTCTCCAAGGTTCTCACCTTCTTGAGAAGGGGTCCTTTTGAGCTAGAAGCATTCTATTCTGACCCTCAAGGAGTTCCATACCCAGAAGCAAAAATAGGTAAACAAGTCCTGGTGTGCTGTTCAGTGTAGAAGCAGACATAAGTAATTGTCTTTTCTTTGTTGGGAACACCAACTACAGACTTGCTGGCCTGGCTGCTGCATTACTCTCCTGTTGGTGAGATGTGGTCTGTATTTGCAGAATACTGGCCACTCCCTGACCCCTAAGCATACTACACCCTCTGAGGGGGCATCTCTTCTGGTGCCGTTGCCATTTTTTGTTGTTGTTGTTGTGGGTTTTTTTTTGTTTTGGTTTGGTTTGGTTTTTTGGTTTTTCGAAACAGGGTTTCTCTGTAATATCCCTGGCTGTCTTGATTTGCTCTGTGGGCTAGGCTGTCTTCACACTCACAGAGATCTTCCTGCCTCTGCCTCCAAAGTGGGATTAAAGGTGTGCACCCACCATGCCTGACTTCATCCCATCTGCTTTTCATTTTAGTAACTTCCTATTTTTTAGGCTAGAAAAACTGCCAATACCACCAGGCCTCTAAGGCCTGCCCTCACTTCTCACTACAGAGAAGGTGTTTGAAGGACACTGGTCTGCCAGCCGAGTTTGCTTTATTTTTTGATGACTAAGGTGTAGTGGCCTATCAGATAATGCTGTTTAGACTCTGCATTATCTATCTACCCCTGTTCAGGACTGAGCACATGGGGGTTAGTGTCTTGCTCACTGAAGACTCAAGCTATCCAACCTGAGCAGTTTCATATTCCATTCTTAGGAGTCTTCGTGTTCCCAGAAGTGTTGTTTCTGTGAGGACCATTTGGCGATTAATTCCATGTTAGTGCTTTGGTCTGTGGCAGCCAACATCTCTGACTGGTCTAGTAATTAATTATGAATTTATATGTGCTTGTGCAGATGGCACCTAATTAGAAGGCTGTTACATCCATGCCATTCTTGAATAGAGCTTGTTCAGAACGCTTTTTGTGAGTGTTGAGGTTTTGTCTATGTAGTGCTGGGTGTCCTGTGTTTTCCTGAGTGCCGGTATTAAAGGCATGTGCCACCGTGGCTGCCAAAATCCATCATTTGTGTGTGAGTGGATGTACAGAGGTTATAGGAAACGACTTTGGGGAGTTTGTTCTCCGCTTGCACCATGGGTCCCAGGATTAAACTGGGTGGAATTCCATCTGTGCTGGGAGACGCCATCACTTTCCTGCCAAGCCATCTCTGCAGCCCTCAAGAGCCTGTGACTTGGTAACTGCTGAGGCTCTACAGGAAGTACTCAGGACTGTGACTCCAGAGCAGCGTGTCTCACCCTTCCTGACGCTGCAGCCCTTCAATACAGCTCCTCATGTATGGACCCCCAACCATAAATTATGTTTCATTGCTACTTCATAACAAATTTTGCTACTGTTATGAGTCATAATGTAAGTACCTGCTTGGTCTTAGGTGACCCCTGTGTAAGGGTCACTCAATACTGGAGTCACAGCACACAGGTTGAGAGCACTGCTCCAGAAGGCCAGAACACAGCAGGACTCAGACTGTGTTCTTTGTCAGTACGTGCAAGGCTATAGGGCTCCCCTAGCAGTGCAGGTGTTGCTGCGTGCTCCAGCTCGCTTCCCTGTGTAAAACATGACTTCAACATTTTCATTATTCAGTCAGAAGACTGGTATTCCTAAAAGGCTGAAAACGTAGCATGTGCTTGCTCTCCTGTGGCTTAGATTTGCTTGTAGATTTTCAGTGCGGTATGTGCTCATCCACCTGGAAGTCAGTGGAGGAGGCAGGAGGTTGGTTTTCAGGAGACCTGCCCCTGGCGTCTGCCCAGTGAGTGTCAATACAGGAGTGCGCTTCCTTTCAAAGGAAGAGTAAGGAAGAGTGGAATGAGTCAGACATAGGCTCCTGATTGCCCACCAAGGGACTTTAAGTTGGTTGCGGATGGGGACATGGTTTTGGAGTGGTACTTGGTTTCTTATTAGCCTTTGTATTTTCTCGACTGTTCATAGAAATGAAAGTCCATCCCTAAACTGGTTCCTTTTTGCTCCAGGCCGTTTTGTGGTTCAGAATGTTTCTGCACAGAAAGATGGAGAAAAGTCCAGAGTGAAAGTCAAAGTTCGAGTGAGCACACACGGCATCTTCACCATCTCCACAGCATCCATGGTGGAGAAGGTCCTGACTGAGGAGGAGGACATCTCTTCTGCGGAGGCAGACATGGAGTGTCCAAACCCAAGACCAGCAGAGAACTCTGAAGTCGATGTAAGTTGCTGGAGTGATTGTCACATTCCAAAGTAGAATTGACTTCATTCTAAGCTATAGGAGGGTAATGGTTAAAATATTTCTTTCAATTACATAACCCTGATCAGAACTTTGTGTAATGATAATTGGTCCTGCCGCTTAATGGTATGATATGAGAATATTGAGTTTTTTGACTGAGGTGCATGATCTCGTTT
>CAJQZJ010032578.1:3478818-3500407 GCA_907164525.1 Lophiomys imhausi | reverse complement strand
TTATTAACATGGCTTCCTGGGTTGGGGGAGGCAAGAAGAGGGGTCTTAGGGATAATGGTGGAGTTGTGACTACTCAGCCTAGACTTGCAGTTGGTGTTTGGGAGCAGGCGGGAATAGCTTACAAGATGCAGACAAGACAGTGTTGGTGTGAGGCATTGGTTTCCACAGGTCTCAAACACTGAAGGACCTTAGCTTTGTTCTCATCTGGACATCGTTCACAGAGTGAGTGGCTAGTGCTGCATCATCTCTCGGGGTCGCAGAGCCTTGGGCATGAGTAATGCCTTGCTCTCGGAGCCGTGGGTGGGTGGACCTGTGAAGACTTGAGGTGTGGGTAGGGCATAGTTATCGTAAGGTAGTGCAGCCTCATTCCCTAGCATGGGGAGCAGGCTCAGATTTGCTGGAGAGCCTGCACAGGTCATTCTCTTCCCTTTTGTCTTTAAGCCAGGTTTCTAGGCCGGGTTGTTAGCTGGCACGTACTGTCTATTCTTTGTCCTGAGATCCTCTGTGGTGAGATCAGGAAGCTGGGAATGAGAAACCCTGGAATGACCATGGTCATTTTCTTAACCCTGGAGTGATGCCGTTGAGATGCATGCTGATGCTGCTCGAGTTCGGACATTTGGTTTTGGAAAGAGCCTGGGCTAGATTTCCTGTGCTTGTAGAGTCCCATCTGTAGAGGGCTAGGTGAAAGGTTCTTCCAGGGAAGCTCTGGTTGTCACCCATGAGTCAGCCCTCGTGTGTTATATAACTAACACTCATTGATAACGTTTCTTACAGGTTTGAAACGTCTCAAGTTTCATGTACTTGTCTTGAAATTGAGAGTACTGCCTTTGGTGCCCTATAACTTTACATTCATACAAGTACTCCTGCTTTCTACATCCTTTGTGCCTGGGCTTTCATTTCAGAAAAATATCCAGCAAGACAACAGTGAAGCTGGAACACAGCCCCAGGTACAAACTGATGGTCAACAAAGCTCCCAGTCTCCCCCCTCACCTGAACTCACCTCAGAAGAAAACAAAATCCCAGATGCTGACAAAGTGAGTGACTCTTCTAGTTTGTTGCGCTAGACAGCGCTGCAGCCTATGACAGTTGATGGTGTGGTTCAAGAGTAATCCAGGGATTGGATGGGCTGTAGAGTTTTTTGTTTATTTTCTACATGTAACTCAGCTAAAAACTAGCTATAAGTAATACCCAGACTTAAGCAGGTAAACCAGTGTTCTCCTTTAGACCCCAAACTGCTCTTGGCAGCTGCCACTCTAAGACAAGAGCCTAAAGCAAGAGATTGATGTTTTCTAAAGGACAGAAGTACCTGCTAATGCCAGAACCAGAAAGATGCATCCCAGCTCTGCAAGGTTTATTAAAGAGTTGATTGATTAACTCATTAATTAGTACATGGGCTTTAGGAATCTGACCCTTTTCCCCTGCAAAGTGACCTGTGAGTCCTGAGTTAAATATGATGGTGTGGTAGTTGCCGGCTATGATTCCTCTACCTTGTATCCAGTATTGGAAGCTAAATAAAGCTGTTTTCTTTAAAAAAAAAAAAAAAAAAAAAAAAGCCAGATTATGATCAGACCTTTAAAGCTAGTGGTCAGGTTGACAGTGGGAAGGAAGCTCCTGTTCCCAGCTCAGGCTGAGCTTCAGAGTTCACGTCTCTGCAAGCTGCATGTAAATAAATGATTGACTGCTCTTTATGTTTCCTCTCCTGAGGATACCTTACCTTCACTTGGGCGAGTCACAGCAGGGCTGCTGGAGGGCAGAACGGATTTACTGCTGGGTTTTCATTTTCCTCTGTCCTGATTCTTCTTGCTGTCCTTAGCGTGAGCTGATTTTTTTTTTCTTTCATTTTTTTCCTTATTAGTAAAGAGTTGAGGTGGTGGCACTTGCTTGGAACATTCCCCTTTATTTAGAGTTAGATGCCTACAGACTTGTGCAGATAATCTCAGTACCTTTCTAGAAATGACATTGGGTTGGAGCTCAGCCCTTTAATCCCTCTTGGAGGATTTCTCAGCTGTGTTGGAATGCCGTTTTGTGATGGTGTTGGTTTGGTCACTGGTTGGTTGAGTTTTCTACTTCCTTTGTTCCCCTTAACTGCCATAGATACTACTGTTTTTCTTTGTCTCTGGAGTATCAGGTGCACTCCTGTGTCTTGCTAGCTGTAGGCAGTGGGTTGGTTTTTCTCTGGGGTTCAGGGCATGGTGCATTAGCACTGCAGGCTGACTGTGTGGTCCCCACCACTTGGTAGAGGTGCAGTTGCTAGGAAACACAGTCTGTGGTCTTAGTGCAGTCACGAACTTGTTTTTTCATTGTCCCTGTGGGTGAGGCTCAGGTGCCCAGGGGCAGTGTTAGCGGGATTGGCCCCGTCTTCAGGTGCTAGCCTTGGCAATCCTTCTGGGGTGTGCTTGCTCATCTCCTTCCACTGTGTGGCTGAGTCTCCTCAGCTGTGTCATTTGGACCAGGAAGTGCAATAAGAATCTGAAGAAAGGGATATGAACAACATTTGGAAAATGAAAGGCCACAAGAGATACCTCTGTAGCCTCGTATTTAGATAACCTGAGTGATCTGTAGGAAAATAAAGTGACTAGCCTTTCTGTAAAGTCTCTGCTAGTAATGTTTTGAGTGTCTAATTTTCTTTTAGTAGTCTCATATACAGTGACATATCTTAGGGTTAGGATGTCAAACACTTGATGTTTTCTATATTCCCTCCATAGCCTGAAGCCAGATTTCTACGGTCTTGGGGGTATTTGTATTTTGGCTGTGACCTGTCACATGTAGCTGTAGGTTTTCTACATGTGGCAGGTACATACTGGCATCAGACTCGGGCTTAGGAGCTTTTTGGATTGGAGATCCCCTGTCATTTGCCACTTCACCCCATTTGCTACCGGAAGACCCATTCATCTCTTTATGTGGCCCAAACTGGCCTGAAACACATGGTTGAAGGCTCATGAGTGCTGAGGTGACAGGCATGACCACCATGCGTGGCTGTCTTCAAAGGTCTAAATGAGAAATGGTACGGCTGACAGGCAGGTGGCACCTCTCTGCACATAATCAGCAGACTTCTAGAGGCACTCCAGGGAGCACCAGTTCTGATTGGACAGGTACCATGCTGGGACTGAGATAGGCATTTCAGGAACCGAATATATTCTGAATACATCTTTATTATTGGTCTGAGTTTATGTAAAATTGTCAGATTCTAGACTAGAAAAGTAGGTAATTTAGTTTTGTGTTTAAAGGGATTTGGAAAAGACTTACAGGAAAGATGAATGAGAATGCAGAAAGATAATGCTCTTAGTTACTGCAGTGGTCCAGGATGTGGTTGGTGGGTGTTCGTGGACTTGGGTAGTTCCAGCATGAGGGTTAGAGATCTGTACCTAAAACATTAGTAAATATGGTAGGGTTTGTTTTCTAAGGATTAAGAATTTTTCTTTTTCTTAACCCTCAAGGCAAATGAAAAGAAAGTTGATCAGCCTCCAGAAGCCAAAAAACCTAAAATAAAAGTGGTAAACGTTGAGCTGCCTGTAGAAGCCAACTTGGTCTGGCAGTTAGGGAGAGACCTTCTTAACATGTATATTGAGACGGAGGTAAGTGTTTTTTTTACCTAGGTGCGTCTGTTTGGTTGGTTGTTTCTGCACACTGCAAGAGGAATGTGACTCAGTCTTTACCGGGTGTGAAGTTCCGAGTGAGTTCAGAGATAAGATAAAGGCAGAGAAAGGATGGGTCTCTGGGCTTAGTTTACGTGGAGGTTGCTGGGTTTCGGTACTGTGAGCTCTGTGCTTTGTGGAGTTGAACTCGCTTGAGAATTGCTGTGTTCCTTCAAAGTCATCAGTTGACAGTCCGAGCCAGGCACCATGGGCAGCCTGCCACAGAACTACCATTTTAAAGCACGCATGCATACACTTTGGTAGCCTCGAAGCTGAGACTGAGAATACTTATTTACTTTACTTACATGAGAGCACTGTATTACAAAAAGTACCTGCCATTTTTTTTTTAATTTAGGAGTGTAATGAAAGGTAGAATGGCCTAACGTTATAAGAAAACAGCTTCTGTGTGTGTTTATAAATGTAAGGACCGTGAGGTTTTGTAGAAAGGTTTTATGAGGTATAGATGGAAGGGAGTTCTCTGTAGCCATCTTCCTGCCTTGTTCAGGGGTGGTTTGGACCTGTGGAAGGCCACTAACCTCTGCTTCCTGACAGGGCAAGATGATAATGCAGGACAAGCTGGAGAAGGAGAGAAACGACGCCAAGAATGCAGTGGAGGAGTGTGTGTATGAGTTCAGGGACAAGTTGTGTGGACCCTACGAGAAATTCATGTGTGAGCAGGTGCGCTTCAGGGTTCTGTGTAGATGGTCCCGGTGTTTGATAGTCGGGGCTAGCACCTACACCTCCATGCTCCTGGTCACTGAGTGCTCTGAAAGCAACATGAACAAGGCCCTGAAGAGAGGTTCACCTGCTGTGAGAGTTGTGTCGCTCCAGTAGGAAGGCAGAGCAGAGCGCACAGACATCTGAGTCTTCCGTGTAACATGGGGGCCAAAAGCTAAGTAAGAATCGGTGCGCGTCTGGGCGTCTGTGCTGGTGTCGCCCTGTGAGGGGTGCTCAGCCCATCCCTGCTCGGTCACCGAGCAGCTCTGTTCCCTTTACCCTTCCCTTGCCCAAGTGAAACTCTGGGGACATCCAGGAGCACAGTGTCACAGATGGCCCTTAGAAAAGAGAACTGACTAGACAGCAACCTGGCATGGTGTGGGGATGAACTCACACTTGGGTGAGGACCCCTGTGACCCCCACCCAGAGCTGTGTGCTGCAGTGTACCTGGTGTAATCAAGACAGTGGGTTTGGAGAGCAGGATGTAACTGCTCCTCCGTTACAGAAGCATTGGGTGCAGAGATGACCTGGAGTTTGTACAGCATTGTGTCAAGAGTATTGTGCTAAAATCATGGAAGACAGAAGCCACAATACCTGGCTGTCATGTGACGTCATATGGCTCTAGTTCGTGTGAAGGGGGATCCCAGTGCCCTAGGTCCTTCCCGGTGAACTACCTGGGGTCACTGCTGAGATGCTCGCTTGGGTTAAGAACCTGTGAAGTAGCCTGCCACTAACCTTCGTCTCTCATATAAAGGAACACGAAAAGTTTTCGAGGCTTCTCACAGACACGGAAGACTGGCTGTATGAGGAAGGAGAGGACCAGGCTAAGCAAGCATATATTGACAAGTTGGAAGAGTTGATGGTAGGTTCTTTCCTCCCCTAAAAGTTGCAACTTGCATTTTAAAGCAAACGTTTATTAAAATGTGAGTCTGGCAGCTGTTGAGTCGTCATGTTCCATTTTAGAAAATGGGCACCCCTGTTAAAGTCCGATATCAAGAAGCCGAGGAACGGCCGAGAGTGTTGGAGGAGCTGGGGCAGCGGCTGCAGCACTATGCCAAGATCGCAGCGGACTTCAGAAGCAAGGTGGGTGCTGCTCTCACCCCGGCCAGTGGCCTGGACTTAGCTAGCCCGCCGCCTCAGGATCTCTGTCCTGAGTGAATGTTGCTCAGTGAGGGAGTGTTGGTGTTCAGGACCAGGGTGGATCTGACCTTAGGGAAAGTGGGTCTTAATAGATGTGTTTTCTGTCCAGGATGAGAAATTCAACCACATTGATGAGTCTGAAATGAAGAAGGTTGAGAAGTGTGTCAGTGAGGTGATGGAGTGGATGAATAATGTCATGAATGCTCAGGCTAAGAGGAGTCTTGACCAGGACCCTGTGGTACACGTTCAAGAGATACGAGCGAAGGCCAAGGTGAGTGCTGGCGCCAGCTGTTTACTGGACTGTGGTTCACCTTGACGCTCTTGGTGAATCTTTGGCCTCCTGTGTGCCAGCGTTGGCTTCGGACAGACTCCATGTCCAGTTGTCCTGGTCAGCAGCATGTGAGTCCTTGAGCCTTGTGTGTGCCGGCAGTTGTTGTCTTGGGAGGGAAGCAGACATTGAATGCAGTTGGTCTTGCTTCTGTGGGAGGGAGGTAAAGTAGGCGCTAGGGGATCAGGGTGCAGTGCTGCAGAGGAGTCCTGAGAAGACAGTGGAATGCTTCTTGTCCAGAGTAACACATGAGGACCTGGGAGAGGCCTTTTCAGCCACTTTGAAGTCACAGGATCTATCTGTCTGTCTATCTATCTCTTTATTGGTTTTTCAAGACGGGGTTTCTTTTCTCTGTAGCCGTGGCTGTCCTGGACTCCCTTTGTAGACCAGGCTGGCCTTGAACTCAGGTACCCACCTGCCTCTGCCTCCCCAGTGCTGGGATTAAAGGCATGCACCACCGCGCCCCGCAAGTTGCAGACTCTAAATGGGATTGCATCATCTTGCAGTAACTGAACCTCGTCCTTGTCCCTTCCATATTGTGGAGTTCATAACTCCTACATTCTGTGTTGTAGGGATAAGGTAGCATCTATAACTACCTAGCAAGTCCCCAAGAAACCATAGAAAATGGTCACTTTGATCAAGCTTGTCGAGTTTGTCAGGTTTGATGAGAAAAATGGAATTGGATAAGAAAATACTGAATCCAGTGTAAGAGGAGATAGTTGAATGAACCAGGTGGATCTGAGTTAACATGACTAATTTTGTTTTCTTAGGAATTGAACAATGTTTGTGAACCTGTTGTAACTCAACCCAAACCAAAAATTGAGTCACCTAAACTGGAGAGAACTCCAAATGGCCCAAATATTGACAAGAAAGAAGATTTAGAAGGCAAAAATAATTTTGGTGCCGAAGCTCCGCATCAGAATGGTGAATGCCACCCTAATGAGAAGGGGTCTGTCCACATGGACCTGGACTAGGCCTGCCGGCTTCCTCCTCCAACTCATGAAATGTGTTTGCCATGTATGGCTGTGTGGCAGACTTCGTCTATTTATATTTTCCTTTCTTTTTAAGACTGTCTAGAAATTCTGTGTGTTACGGGTGGGGGGGTGGAGGAAAAGCTTGAGTCTGTAGTCTCTGACCCTAAAGGACAATGACCTTGGTGATAGATCCCCGTGACCTGCTCTGTACAGTACTGCCGCTTGGACTGCTGAGGAAGAGCTAGCTGGGTTTGTCTCTTGAGGAAACAGACTGTCTGTCCGCTTGTTGAAGCACACTGAAATCAAATCTTTAAGCAGTTATTCTTGCCAAGGTTGTGTTTTTGCATTTGACTCTTCATTTCCGCATGTGTGTGGCTGTGGGTGTTTATAAATGAGACTTAAGTCTGATTTACATAAGGGCTTTCAAAAATTAGGTCTGTCCTGTAGCGTGAATTTGCTTTCATTATCTCAAGCTCAGCGAGCACACACAGCTAGTAAGCTGTAGCAGCATGCAAAGCAAGGCTGTACCCATTGCTACACAGTGCACCGGCCCTGGAGGTGTGGCCATTGTGAATGCCTCATTAGCTACAAAATAAAGTCCACCTTGTGGTGTCATTTCTAAGCTGCTGGCTTGGACTCAGAACAGCATTTGGGGGAACGGGTCCATCCTACCTAGGACCTGCAAAACCTTACAGTCCCAGTCCAGGGAAACGCTGCTGCCCCCTGTGACCATCCTGATCCTTGTCCTCTGGGCCTACTAGTGTCCTACAACCAAAAACCCAGAAGTTAACCTCTTAAGTATTAAAAAGTTGACAGCTGAGGTACTTCTGTTCTGAAGCCACTTTAAATGTTTGGGTCTCTAGGTTTTTTTGTTGGTGGTGTCCTTCTAGGTTTTTGCCTACACAGAGTTCTTTGAGCCCCGGTAGTGTGGCTCCCAAGGGCAGGACATCATCATGGTTGTGGGCAAGTGGCAGAGAAAGATTCTTCACCTTGTGTTAGGTGGAGCACAAAGGAAAAGCTCATTTGTTCCCAGTGTCGCCTTCGAAGCATGCCTTCCTGATAGGCCCTGGCCAAAGTTTGTTCAGCCTTGGAGAAGTGTCCCCAGCTAGAGACCTCCCTCAAACGAAAGGCTGGTTGTAGTCTCCAAACTCTTTGGTTTGGGCCTTGGGAAGCTCAACATGTATTGGGTGCTAATGCCATTCTGGAGATTTCCTGGTGTGTTGGTTGAGTTTTGGTAGCTACAAGTGCCTGAGGGTGGGCATGTTACAAGAAGAGAGACCCATTAAGTGCATGTGGCCAAGTGTATTGATGGGCATGCACTTGTCCATGGAAGCTAGTGGAGGGCATTAAATCTCCTGGGTTTACAGTGTTTTGTGAGCAACTATGTGGGTGCTGGCAACTGAACCCTGGTCCTCTGCAAGAACAGCAAGTGATCCTAATCCCTGAACCATGCAACTTGCCCATAGATCTTCTCTCCTTCTAGAAGGATGTGGCATCTCCAAGATGTGAACTTAAGTCTTGTCCAGGCAACACCATTTTCAGTGTGCTTGGAGTTGCCGAGCAGAAGATGGGGTCAGTCGAGGGGGGAGGGGCAAAGATCTGGACAAGATTACCAGATGCTCAATAACTCAAAACCTTCGTTTAGATCCTGCTGGCTTTGCATAGTCCACACGACGGTGGTGTTACTCTCAGCTAGTTAGTTCCCTTTGTGAAATCAGTTCCTGTGGAAACCCAGTGTTGGGTACTCAGGGGCACCTGTGAGCCAGAAGGTGCCAACGATGTCCTAGAGAATCAGTTTGCAGGCCAGAAGGACCATGAGGTTCTTCCTGATCCCAAAGATGTGCTGACAGCTGAGTCGTACATTTACCAGAATCTGCTGAGAAGCACTTTCTCAAAGTGTGAAGCATGGGCACACTCAAAGGAAGGGAGATTTCAAAGGCAAAAAGAACAAAAATAATCCTTGGGCTCTGGATTGACAATTACAGCCGGCTAGAAGCAGCCAAGTAATGCCAGGCCAGGGTTGATTGTAAGGGAAGATAGATTAATATAAATTAGATTTAGTAAATATCTAGGGGTTTCTGATACAGTCTCTTAATCCGGGGCATGAAGATCAACGTGGCTGTGGGCAATTAATTAGCTTATCAGTTTATGGACTAAAAACAAGGTTTATGGCCTGGCATTGTTTTCAGCTGCTAAGTGGGCAGAGCCCAGATTAAGCTGAAGCAGGTAGAACAAGGGGAGATCCTATTTAAGGACAAGTGGATGGAGCCCCCCCCGGGGGGGGGGTGTCCTATGCTAGAGAGCTCCGATGCTAGAAAGGATAATGAGTAATGTGTATCTGACGGATCTAGAAAGTGCTGGTGGACTGACCGCCAGATCACCCGGAAGCAGAAAGAAGCTGGTGAGCAAAGAAAGCCTCACCAGACAGCAAAAGGCCAAGGTCCCTGTGGCTCAGCTTTTGCCTAGAGGGGTTTGACCTGTCCGAACAATGGCCTGAATGGAACTTTGGGCAGCTTTAAAGACTGAGGCAGAGCGGCAGAGTTGCTGATACAAAGGAAATAAATTGGCTTACAGAAGGCTGAGGTCTCCCCGAGAGAAGAAAACCTCAAGCCTTATTTAAGGTGAAACTGCCATAGCCAATTTACCCTAGCAAATCTATGTCTGCGATATTCCAGAAGAAAGACTGCTAAGTGCATTAAAGGGTCTACCCCAGAGACTATGTTCCTGACGACTGAGGACCTGCCCCAGAGACTGTATCCTAAAAGGTTATGGAAATAGTTGTAATAGTTATCAATACGTTTAGTGATTAGGTAATAGGGATTGTAGGCATTCATAAGGCTAGTAAAGTGAATGTTTACAAGTGAATATAGTTATTAATAAATAATTATTGAATAGTTAAAGAGGTTCGGTTTCAATTGATAGAGTCAGGGATGGATGACGTGGGGTGAGACTTGGACTGGTGGGGGGGTGGCTTCTCTGTAAGGTCACAGTGCCTTCATTTGGGGTGGGGGTGGTCCTTGTGGTTTTAGCAGAGCTTGTGAGGCTCCCTCCTTTACAACCTTCAGGTTTCTCTATTTGTTGCTTGTGGCTTGATACAAACATTCCTTTTGGATTCTGACAGTTTTCACCCCAAATATAAGAAAACCTCTCCAAAACCTTTAAATACAAAATCAGCACTTATTGTTACTACTGTAATGCTCTTGTCTCTCGCTTTTATTTATATAGGCAGAAAACAGTGCAGTGAACGTGGCCACCGACTCTCAGGCTCAACACACATCTTCCCATGCACTTCTCAGGGGCCTTCTCATCCTCCCACCCATCCTAGCACTACCTAGGAAAACACTCCCCGACAAAGTCGTATCACCAGGTCCCCTTCTCTCACAAAATGTCAGTTACAGCTATTTCCTGGATCTGAGACACAATCAAAGACACACACACACTTGTGCATGGATACATAGCTCCACACAGGGAGCCGGGCGTGGTGGAGCACGCCTTTAATCTCAGCACTTGGGAGGCAGAGGCAGATGGATCTCTGTGAGTTCAAGGCCAGCCTGATCTACAAAGTGAGTCTAGGACAATCAAGTATACACAGAGAGACCCTGTCTTGAAAAGCCAAACAAAGTGCAAATGCTTCAAAGGCCACATGAAAATACAGGATGGAAACATCTCAAAATCCGAAGCGAGCAGGATTATGGGAAGGCAACCTTTATCTGTCCATCATCCCCCTAGTCAGGAACCCCTTCCCCCACCTCCTATGCCCCACCCTCTTGTTCACGGTACTATTCTATAGTGATGTGCATCTCTATGCCACCAGGTTGGGTGCTCTTTGAAAACAAGAGCAGTTTCCTAGTTCTGTTTGTGTCTCCAGAGCTTACCAGGAGCCTGACACACGGGTGTCAAGTGAACTGCATGAGAGAGTGAAACAGCGAGCAGTTCAGCATGGCGGTGCTCTGCGTGCCTCAGGGAAATCTGCAATCCTTCTTGAAAGCATGGCGCCTGTTTTAGTTTTGCGGGCCCGCAGCTGGTGCACAGCAGTCATAGGCTGCCTTCAAACACACATTTATTCTCTCATAGCTCTGGAGACCTGATGTGTGAACCCAAGGTGTGAACCCACTGTGCTCAGTAGGTATCTTGGGAACATCCTGTCTGCCTCTTCCAGCCTCCCAGGGCCACTCTGCCTTCCTCTTCCTCCTCCTCTTCCCTCTCTTTCCCATGTGTCTTTTTCTGTCTATTACGAGGATACCAGAAAAATCCACAGCCATCCATCTCAAGATCAGGAACTTACTTCAGTCTGGCAGCCCCAAAGTGGGCGTGGCTAAGGGAGGACAGGGTAGCCACCAGTGCCTTTGATCTACCTCCTGTACGGGATCACAGAAGGACTGACCCCTCAGCTGCTCGGAGCCACACCTCGCCTCTCCTGAGCATTGGGGTAGAGAAAAGATCATGCCCCTCCTGATAGAGCTCTGTCTCCTACAGCAAGTTGATTAACTTTTGAAAACCTCGATTTCCTCATTGGTTAGATGGCGGCTGGCAGTTTCTACTCCCAGCGTATTGTTAAGAATTGATGGGAAACTACACCTGTCTGAGAGCAGCCCTCCCCGGCAAAAAGCACACTAGCAAACTGTCCTCTGTGTTTCCCAGCAACCTCCCTGAGGCAGATACCTAAAGTGGTAGGTGCTCCACAGAGGAGCTCTTTGGGAACCCCTGGTTTATGGCTACCCCGTCCAGGCTTTTTTGTTTTGTTTTTGTTTTTTGAAACAGAGTTTCTCTGTGTTTCCCTGGCTGTCCTGGACTCACTTTGCAGACCAGGCTGGCCTCGAACTCACAGAGATTCACCTGCCCTCTGCCTCCCGAGTACTGGGACTAAAGGCGTGTGCCACCACGCCCGGCAAAACACTGCCTTTTTAGAAAGAACACCGCGAGTCCAATTTGTTCTCTGAAATTTCAGCTCTGATTGCTTCGGGATGAGACCACATGGGCTCAAATATTCTCAAATATTCTGTTCTTCTCTGCTTCTCCAAGTCTGAAGGTTAAACTCAGCCAGACCTTTCCATTAGACAGGAAAGAACTGGCCAAGCAAGGAAGCTGAGGTCCTTAGCACTCAGGCAAGAAAGTCCTCCAGGGCAAGAGCTCCTTCCTTTTCAGCAACGCCTCTACTGACGGAGAACAAGTTGTCGGAGCCGATAACAGACAGATCTGGCTTTTCCCAGAGAGCAGACACACTGGCGACCTCATGGCACTGGAGAGCCTGGTAAATGCTGAGCCATTTGAGCTGGGGCACCTTTCCGCAAAGCTTCCTTCGTGTTGACAACAGTCTGGGGGAAGAGAATGAGGGTGAGGATTGTTTGGGTGTCTGGGGGCCGGCAGCTACAAAAGCCCCCAACTGAGCACCTTAGCATGCCTTGCAAATACACATCTGTGTGATCCCTTCCCCTTGGCTGGCTGTCATCATTTCTTTCCTTTGGTCATTTCTAGGTACCTTGGAAAGCCAACTGCTCCCACCTGTTACAGTTGATTTCTTGCTCCCATCGTTCCCCAACCCCACACCATTTCACCTACACCGAACTACTCAAATCAAAAACTTTCCTTCCTGTCTCTTCCTTAAGGGCTTTGCTTTTTGATAGTCTTACCTCTTCTCTCTTTAATTTTTTGAAAAAAAAAATACACATTTTTTTTTCAAGATAGGGTTTCTCTGTGTATCCCTGGCTGTCCTGGACTTACTCTGTGTAGACCAGGCTGGTCTTGAATTCACAGATATCCTCCTGCCTCTGCCTCCTGAGTGCTGGGATTAAAGGCAAGTGCCACCACACTCCGCAATTACAGGCAGCTGTGAACTGCCATATGGGTGCTGGGACTTGAACCTGGGTCCTGTGGAAGAGCAGCCAGTGCTCTTAACCATTGAGCCATCTCTCCAACCTGAAAAATATTTTTGTTTTATGTGTAAACCTGCATGTGTGTGTGTGTGTGTGTGTGTGTGTGTGTATAGTGCCCGTGCAGGCCAGAAGAGGGCGTCAGATCCCCTGGAACTGGAGTTACAGATTGTTTTGAGTGGCCATGTGGGTGCTGGGAACTGAAACTGGGTCTTCGGGAAGAACAACAAGTGCTTTTAACCAGAGTCATCTTCCCAGTCCTGGAGTTCTTTATTTTTATTGTGGTATAAAATACATTGTGTAACTGGCCGCCTGAACCAAATGCGTATTTAATACATTTACGTTGCTGTGAAACTACCATCACCATTTCCAGAACTCTTTTTTGTTTGTTTCGTTTTGTTCTCTAAGACAGGGTCTAATGCAGCCCAAGGCTGGCCTCTGGTCTTTTAAACATCTATATAGCTGAGTGTGACCTTGAACTCCTGATTTTCCTGCCTCCACCTCCCAAGTGCCTGGACTAATCTACACTCCACCATGATCAGCTTCCAAACTCTTCCACCTTACAAAACTGAAAACACACACATTAAACAACATCCCTTCTTTTCCTTCTCCTCCCCCCTAACGGCAGCCATTCTCCTTTGACTCTATGAGTCTGACTGTTCTGGGTACCTTGTGCCTTGAAGTCATGCAGTATCTGTCATCTTGTGACGGGTTTGTTTTACTTAGCACAATATCCTCAGGTTCCTACACGTGGCAGCACCTCCATCTCCTTTAAAAATCCCTTTCAAGTGGCCGGACCCTAATACCTCGCTCTCCTATCTTTCAGGTATCAGCATGAATTCCCTCTCGGCAAACACTCTCTCTCCCAGCATCCCCTGCACCAGTGTTCCCATGGTGCTTCAAGCTCCTCCTATCATTCAAGAGCCCAGGGAGCAATGACGCAATGGAGGGTGGAGACCTCTCTTTCCCTCTTCAGGACAGACTCCTCGGCTTGCAGATGTGTCCTCTGTGTTGTGTTACAGTAAAGTGTAGGCACAGAGCAATGCCCAAAATATCCCGTGAAGCAAATATTTAGCAGCCTTTCCCCCAGAGGCACGCAGAGATGATTTTCAACAAAACCCTGAATACTCAGGGGAATGAGGGGCACTTAACCCTGCTTCTTGCAACATGGTTCCTATTCCCCCCTTTACTCTATAAACATCCTTTCAGGGCATCTTTTTACCTCCCTGGTACCATTTCTCTGGAAGTGAGTCCCTGTCATCTTCCCGGTCCTCACCTCACCCTGCTGAGCCAGGGAAGCAACTTCTCCAAGCCATTTTTCTACCATTCTGTTGAAACTTTAAAGGGGCCCCAGGCATGCCAGTGAGCTGCCCTAGAGCTAACTTTGGGGCTTCATTCTGCAGGCCACAGGTGTTTGATTCACAATCATTTGTTACTTGCCCAAGGCATTCCCCGGTTTAGACCATGTACAGTCTGTGTTTCTTTTTATGCTCATATAAAAGCCCAAGGCTTGGTCTCAGAGGAGACTGTAGGAATGCTAAAGAACAGCAAAGAACAGCAAGGCCCTCTCTGTACCTGCCACCTACAAGTGATTTAACTTCCGTTAAGCAGGGCCTCCCTAAGCCTCAGTTTCCTATTCTGAAGAGATCACCAACGGGGTGTCTCCACTGATAACAACGAGAACTGGTCAAAGTCTTATTGAATTTCCTGCCTAAATGTCTGAGATGGCCTCAGGTGGGAGATCTCCCACATGTGGGCCTCATTGAGACAGCAGAGAGAGGACCAGCTTGTCCTATGGGCTGCAGAGGTAGTCCTCCCCGACCAGTGCTCTCTCTTGCTTTCTGCGTAGAGTCAAGCCACCCATGAGAAGTCTGATTTGACTTCCAGAGACCCTGCTGCATAGGGGAATCACTGCAGTAGGTGCTTAATGAAAGGAACTGGTCGTCTGAGTGACTCCATCAATTACCCACGCTGCAAACGCTCCCAGCTCCGTGAATGCTCCATGTGCTAGGCAGCAACAGTAACCTTCTGCCCAATGGGGAGAGGTGCGTGCTTACAAAGAGTCAGCTGTGTTTGCCTTTACACCTGCCTATGCCTCTTGTAACCACTTGGTTGTGATTATAAATCCATCTAATTACATTAATGTAAAAATAAAGAGACAAACAGAAGTCTTTGTGAAGGACTGAAGACAGAGGCTTCGAAATGAGCAGCTGGCGGTTGATGGAGAATCAAGGATAAACAATAGTTTGGAGAAATCCTAGAAACTGGGAAGGACATTGCACTTACGTGCTTTGGGGAAGTCTTCATGTTTCTGCTTCGCTTTTATAAAAACAGAAATTGAAACTTGTTTAGGAGGCATTTAGCATCCAAAGACTATAGAATGAATGTAAGTCTGTATGTTGCAAAATGAAACAGCGTATTGATAGAATGTATTTATCATTTCTAATGCTTCCTGCCTTAAAATTTACCCAACAACCACCGGGGTTGATGGGGGGATACCCAACAGGCCCACTGCCCCCTCCTTCCTCCACCCCTTGCCCATTATTTCACATTCTGCTCATTTTCTCCTTGTCATAAGAAAGCACAGGGAACCAAATCCAGTTCTGAATTTAGAGCTAACTCCCCTTCCACCATTCCATGCTGCCACTGTTTGGACCTGCGAGACTCAAACAACACCCATCATTATGGCTTCTTCCTGGACCTGCTCTTAATGACATTTGGAAGCTTTTTACACCTCATCCCCGACATCAGTGTCTTTGAGGAGAGAGGCAACGGGAGGCAAAAGAGGACCAATGGAGGTGTTTAAAGAACAGGGCTCAGCTGGCCAGTGGTGGCGCACGCCTTTAATTCCAGCACTCGGGAGACAGAGGCAGGCGGATCTCAGTGAGTTCAAGGCCAGCCTGGTCTACAGATCAAGTTCCAGGACAGCCAGGGCTGCACAAAGAAACTCAGTCTCAAAAAAACAAAAACAAACAAACAAACCACCAGGACTCAGTCTGCAGCTGCTAGCCACTTTGCTAATTCAGTCTGCCAAGGGTGGAGATATTAAGGGTGTCAGTGGACAGGGAAGGGGCATCCTATTTCCAGTCTCCAACTCCAACACACCATCCGTCACATCTGGCATGTTGGTGTATCCCAGACCTTCTTGAGAGATTGCCAAGTACATGAACAAGAGGTTGAAATGACTTGTAGTCATGCTAACTAAATTCCAAGTCTGTGTTGTTTTCCTACAAGCCAGCTACTGGGCCCAGTCAGACTTTGGATTTGTGGCTTCCAGACACCTGCTGGCATGATACATTACAGTGGGCAGAGTTTCAGTGTGGCAGACCCTGTAATTCTAACAGCATCCAAAGCATTTTATGTTCCTAGCTTCTGGGACAGCTTGCTAGCTGTCTATCAAAAACCCTTTCTCACCCTCCTCTCCTTAGTCTTAGTCCTGGCCTCGGTTGTGACCGGGTGTGGTCACGTGACTAAGTGCTGCCCCTTAGGATGTGACCAGATGCAAGCAGCCGCTCCTAGACTATCCACAAAGGATACTGACCCAACCGGAAAGTAGACGCCTGGGACCCATGACAATCCATGCCCCTGTTTGTATTTCCAGGGGTGTAGGTGGAAGGCAAGGGGGTCTCAGTAGCTCTCTTTACTGGTAGCTAACTGCAGATGGAAGCAGGCTGTACAGGGAAAAGGAGCTTGGGTTCTGGATGACTGTGACGCACGGTGACGATGGGGACATCACTCATCCAGGCGCTAATCCTGAATTCTGTGGTGAGAGGAGCATCAGAGGACACACGGAAGGTGGCTGGGACTTAGAGAGGACCATCTCAGGGAACTAGAGAGGAGCATCGTGCATCTCTAGAACCTGCCATGTCCCAGTGCATGGGGACCTGGAGTGCACACAGGGCTTTGAGGTAGCCTGAGATTTGCAGCTTTGGAAGCCCTGGGGCCTTCCTCCTCACCCCAGGCCCTCAAGAAGCTAGAGGGGCTCTACAGGGTGCCCGTGTGAGAGATAGTAAGGCCTCATGTGGCCAGCAACACCAGCCACAGAACTGACGGCAAAGACAAATGTATGGGCCTTGGTCATGCGTGGTAGTCGGATTAAGAAGAGGGGGGAGATTGTTAAATCACATAAATAAGACACTCAGTGGGTGACACCTGGGTAGTGACCTCAGCTATACTCACAGGCTGGGGAAACTTAGGGGCAAGTAACACATGTAGGAAACAGAGGGCTGGCAGGCCTCAGCCAAGGACAGCTGTATTCTTTCCACAGGAAGGGGCGCTTCTTTGACCCTCCTGATTTCCCAGACTCACCTGCCATGGCAAAATGGAGACCATTTGCTTTGATCTGCTTTCACCTCCGCTTCAACAATGGCACCTTGGGGAGGGAAGGTTCGGGGTCTTTCCAGTCTGGAGGAAGAAGACAGAGACGTGAGAATAGAGGCCATGGTCACTCTGGTAACAGGGACTGAGAGCCAGCAGTGGGGCAAGTAGCCTTTCTGTGTTAGGACCACACTCGGCCTGGATGAACTGGCCAGATGACAAGAGAATCACCCCCAGAGCTTGTGTGCCATGTCCCAGCACTAGCTGGTGTGTGGTGTTTTATGGAGCTCTTCTCAGAATCCAGTCAACTTACTTTGACTGTGGTTGTGTGAAATCTCTTGGCATCTTGGGAGAGGCACTACCGACATCCAGACTCCAATTAACACATTAGGTTTTTCTTAGGCAGAAATTTAGGACAAGCACACAATTTTTAAGGCTGGGAAGAAGCTTCCAGAACATGTAACCCCAGCCTCTATGTCATAGCTCACCACAAGGGACTGGTGTGGATCACATGACTCGTGAATGAACTTGAGAGTGGAGCTTGGTGGTCCTTCTCTCACAAACAGCAATGAAATACCTTATTCTGCAATTTTACAACTTGAATTCTTGATCTAAATGCACAATACGAAGGCTCAGAGTTTGGTTTTTCTGCACTTTTTGTCTTAGAAATAACTTTGTGGTGTTTTGAATGGGGTATTCCCCATAGTCCTGGGTGTCTGAACACTTGATCCCTGTCTTAGTTAGGGCTTCTGTTGCTGCAACAAAACACCATGACCAAAAAGCAAGTTGGGGAGGAAAGGGTTTATTTGGCTCATACTTCTGTATCATCATCAAAGGAAGTCAGGACAGGAACTGAAACAGGACAGGAACCTGGAGGCAGGAGCTGATGCAGAGGCCATGGAGGGGTGCTGCTTCCTGGCTTGTTACCCATGACTTGCTCAGTCTGCTTTCTTATAGAACCCAGGACCCAAGCCCAGGGATGGTACCACCCACAGTGGGTTGTACCCTCCTTCATTGATCACTAATTAAGAAAATTCCCTACAGGCTTGCCTTCAGCCGGATCTCATGGAGACATTTTCTCAATTGAGGTCCCCTCCTTTCAGATGGCTCTAAATTGTGTCATGTTGACATAAAACCAGCCAAGACAGTTCCCCTGTTGTAGGTGCTGCTTGGGAGGCTTAGGAGCTCTGGCCTCACTCCAAGAAGGGCATCACTGGAGGTGGCCTTTGAAGGTTTAATGACTGTTGCCATTTCTAGCGCACTCTCTTGGCTTGAGGCTCGCAGAGCCTTGGACCATTTTCATCGCTCACTCTTGGTGTCAGCCTTTAGGATGTGAGCTCTCAGTTGTCACATCATTTGCTGCCATGTACCCCTGACACAATGGACTCTTATCCTTCTAGAACCACAAGCGAAATAAAACCTTCCTTCTATAAGTTGCCTTGGCCGTGTGTTTTCAACCCAGAAACAGAAAACTAACATAAACTTTTGACTGGTTTTTGAAGTACCTACTGTAGTCAGACTGACAAGAACGGTATTTTCTAATATAAGGCTGAGACCACTCAGGAAGGCTTTGTTCGCTTTTGCAGAGCAAGCACACTATAAATTACAGTACCCTGATTTTGTTGCACTGAGCATCCTCCTTCCTCTTTCTTCCTTTCCCTGCTTCTACCTTTCTCCTTTTCTTCTTTGTCTCCTCTTCCTCCCACTAGGCCTCCAGAACTCTCCCCACCCTCTGCCCTTGAACCTGAAGTTTGATTTCTCCCTAGGTCTGCCTCTGAACATAAGAATTGTCTGGGGCTTTGTCTGTTTCCTCTCTTCCCACCTCCGCCTGAGCTTATGTTTTCTAAATTGCGGGCCTATCAGAATTAATGAACACGTTAGCATTCTCCATATCAAATGCCAGCTTAAACGGCTGTGTTTCTAAATCAGTCAACAGCACGACACATTCTGAGTCCCCCCAGACTGCCGCTATGGTATTATTGCTCGATAACCTGAGAGGAGGATGGCAGGGATGCTTCAAGTGAGACAGCCGCTGTTCCTGGAGTGTGCTGGCCTGGATCCTTTGTTTCTATTTTGAATGCCTCTAGGGCTCTGCACTGAAGTCGGTGGCTGGGTTATCCTGGGAGATCTATGTTCTGTGAGACTGCTGAGGGAGGAACTGAAGACATGATTCTGCTGGCAGAGCGGCCATCCTGCTTTGAATTGCAACATAGCTGGCAAGCAACAGCTCATGAAATGACCTTCTTTTCAATTTATTAAAGGGGCAAGCATTTCTTGGAAAGCCATATATTTCATGGGAGCTCTAAATCAAAGCTTCATCAACCAGGGCCCTCTCCAAATGGCTCGTTCTGACGTTGACTCTCATAGAGTTGGGCATTAGGCCAATCATAGCTTCTTCTCAGGTATCAGGAGGCCCTGCTTTTAAACACATCTCGGAATAGTAAGTATGGGATGAATGTGCAGGATCTGCCGTTCTCAGGTATGACACATGTGAACATACTGTCTCCTGTGTTCCAAGGGACAGCAGCCTTTCTACAGGCAAAAGGAGAAAGGGCTGGGAGATCCTGTCCTTCATCCCAAAGATGGATGGAATCTCCTCCTGGTCCAGATCAGTTCCATTGCCCCCTGATGGAGGAGACACACTCTCCTTTCTCTGTTGTCTTTTCTCACCAGATCATGCTTTGACTTTTAGCCTATGTATGAACCCTGTAGATCAGCAGAGAGCTCACAAAGGAAACACAAGTGTTTGGTTCGAGTACCAACCTCAAGTAGGACCTTCTCCTCTGTCATGCAATCCTGCTCCTGAAGTCCTCGCGAGCACCCAGCAGGGACATCTGTTTCTGGTACTAGGTGGGTGGGCATGCTCTGAGGGTCTGTCAGGATCTCAAAGGGCACTCTTGGGTGGCTCCATGACGCAGGGGTGAAAACATCCCAGGGGTGATTCTGCCCAAAGGTCCCTGGAGGAATAAAGATAAAGGCATAATTACCATGCAGATGACAATGGGTCTCCTGGAAGCTTATTGGTAACATGGGTAGACCTCCTTAAGACTGACAAGGCCACCTCAGTCCAGCTATCTAAGCCCGGTAGTTTCATAGGAAACAAATATAGAATAACTAATCCTCCAAAGAGAATTCTGGAAAGTTTCCTACCAAAGTAGGTGTGCAGGCTACTCAATAATGTACTAAGAAATTGAAAGATAAAATCAGTCATAGATCATTTCGAGAAACACAAGCTACGGGTGTTGGGGTACACTGTGTGAAGGTGTGTCTCTGACCTTCCTCATTCTCTGATTGGCTTTAATAAAAATCTGACAGACAATAGGCAGCAGGAAGTAGAAGGTGGGACTTCCTGTTAGGGAGAAAGGGACTGTGGGAAAAAGAAGAAGAATAGGGTCTTTTTGCCAGGAGACAGGAAAAGAGACAGATATGACTACGGGCCTGGAAGGTATAGATTGCTACATGATCTGGTTAACTTAGGTGAATTATTTGAGAGTCTGCCCAGCTAAGGCCTAAGCTTTAAAATATTAAAAGTCCTCAGTGTCTTTATTTTAATAGTTGGCAGATCGCCAGGATCATACAACATATGGGTTAAGACACCTTACTCAGAGAGACCACAGTGTCTAAGTGGTGGATTAGGTTATTCTTATTATGGTCCATACATGCCAGCCCTTTGCCCACCATACAGCTGAATGTCTCTCTGTCATATGGATATGATCTGTATGATAAAACAGTTTCTTCCCAAAGTGACGACCTTCAGCCCACTGATTTCAATGAGTTTAAATGCCTTTGATTTTTTTTTCTTCTAATTTTGGAGATGAGAAGCTGATGTTGCAGTATGGACCAAAACCAGCTCCCCAAAATATATACGTTGAAGCCCTAACCCCCAAGATGAGACATTTGGAGACAGGGACCCTGGTGAGGTATTTAACCTCAAATAAGGTCATAAAATATTAGCGTTCTTGTTATAAGAAACAATAGAGAGCTGTCTCCATCATGTGTGGATCAAGAGTCCTCTGAAACCTAAGAAGGTTCTTCTCTAGGCCATATGGGGACTACCATCTTGCACCCAGAGTCATAAGAAGAAACAAGTGTTTGTTAAGCTATCAACAGTCTATATATAGTACTCTGTTTACGGCAGCCTGAGCACAGAGGGTCTGTGACTCAGTGGAGCCATGGCACCTCTGGCCCTGAACTGAGCAGAGCCTGAACCTTACTCATGTACATGCCATCTTTGTTCCACAGGCGCCCAGTGCAGTCCAGGGAGGATGACAGTAAGATGCCCTCGCCCTCTATCAGCTCCAGACTAGCAAGATCAAAGGGGAGAAGGGATTTGTCAGAGCTGCTCTGCAAGCAAGGGGACACTGGGGCCAATCAAATGGAACAGAGAAACCACATCCATTACTGCACCTCCTCTCGCACCCACGCTCCCTCCAGAATCCAAGGCCCACTCCCAAGACATCAAGTGGGATGTCAGGGAAACCACTTCACAGGCGGTCAGCCCAGGCAGAAGAGCAAGCAAGTGAAACACCAAGAAAAGAACGATCTAGCGAAAGTTTGCATTCTCTCTCTCTCTCTCTCTCTCTCTCTCTCTCTCTCTCTCTCTCTCTC
>CAJQZJ010032578.1:3468118-3478808 GCA_907164525.1 Lophiomys imhausi | reverse complement strand
CTCTCTCTCTCTCTCTCTCTCTCTCTCTCTCTCTCTCTCTCTCTCTCCACGGACTCCTTTCAAGCCTCATAAGAATCCAAACCTACTAAGCTGGCAAATGTGCACTAGAATACCAGGTCAGGACAGGGACAACTACCCACGAACAAGAAAAAACGAGGACTTGGAATCTCTCCCTTGGACTCCATGTGGACCATGTTTGTCTTGTTTCACTGGGAGAACAGAAACGTGGCTTTCCTCCTTTGGGCCGCTCATGGGGATTTTTGAAAGGATTGATTTAATCAAAATCTGAACAATTGTTTTCCTTTATAGATTACTGGACTCTTCAAAGAGATGGTACTCACGATGTCACCACGCTGACATGAGCCCACCAGGATGTCACCGCTAAATGAAAGGAAAGGAGACCTCTGAGAAGGATCCTGCAGGAAGGAGTCCCAGACCGCTGTGTGTCCAGTTGGAAACGGCACTGATGTGGTGGCGGTGGCCTTTCTGCTTTGATTCCCTAAGTGAGCATCTACTATGTGCCAGATCCCCGCCCCATGACAGCTCTGAAAGTGTATGAAGCAGGAACTGTGTAACATACCTGAACATGCACTTTCCTCAGTGGTTTTGATTTTGTGTGAACACGTACACAGCATGCTTGCACCTTTGCAAGTGTGTGGGCACAGGTGTGTATGTGCGTGCCTGCGTGCACACATGTGTACAGATGTAAAGGCCGAGGTTGATGTTGGGTATCACCCCCCACATTGCTCTTCACATCATTTTCTGAGGCAGAGTCTCTTTCTGAATGCTGAGTTCACTGATGAGTCTAATCTAGCTAGCTAGCTTGTCCAGGGGTCCTCAGTTTCTGACGTCTGAGTGCTGGCATTAAAGGTGGGCCATTATGACCACCAATCCTCCATTGGGGAGGGGTGATGTGGGTGTGTGCACCTGGCTTTTATGTAAACACTAGAAATGCAAACTCCAGTCCCCATGTAAGTTCTCTCTCTGAGATAAATAACTTGTTGTTGCACAATCTTGCAAGTAAATCTCTGTGCACATTTGTCATTCCCTCCGCCAACTCTCTAGAAGTAGAACTGCCATTTTCAGTGTCAGACACAGGTTGTTAATGTGCCTTTCAGTTGTCACCGAGCACTGAACACCCTCTGCTCACTGATGCCCCCTTTCCTGCATCCTTGCTGATATCAAATGTTTTCAGGAAACTTTTTCTGAAAGTCTGCTTTCCAAGGGCTTTAAGAGTAAACCCTCCGCACTGGGACAATTTAGTTTTCCCACAAAAAGATCACACTAGATCCAGAGCAATCTTATCGAGGGTCTAGAATGAAGAAATTCACCATATACTGTTGGGAGCCTGCAGCTCTGGTCCCTGGAGACCGTACTCCTGGATGTCGTAGACATGTACAAAGCCCTGCTGGTCTGCCAGGTAGGTAAGGGTGTCTTTTGATGTCACCATAATGCTGCTGCTCACCTGGGCTTTTCCTCTGGACTGAGGAATATCAAAGGCAAAGATAAAAGAAGGTCACTCTGGCGGTGGTGGTGCACGCCTTTAATCCCAACACTCAGGAGGCACAGCAGGTGGATCTCTGTGAGTTCAAGGCCAGCCTGGTCTACAAAGTGAGTCCAGGACAACCAGGGCTACACAAAGAAACTCCGTCTCAAAAACCAAGACAAAATAAACAAACAAAAGAGGGCAACTCAACCCCAGCCAGTTAGAAAAGCCGGGGAGCTATCAGAGCAAAGAACTGGAAGGCAGCAGACAATCCTGATACATAGACTAGTATGTACGGGACCAAAAGGGGAACAAACAAGCAATAACAAAACAAAAACTAATAACAACATCAATGAAGCAAATCCATCGTCAGAAAGTTACCCGACTGTTCCCCCAACTTACCGGAGTGAAGTTTGCGATGAGTCTAGCCCCGCTAAAGAGCTTCCAGAAGGTGACAGAGCCTGTATAGGAAGGAAGCAGGAAGGCGGGGATTGAGCCCAGACAACCACAGGTTCTGACCATGTGCTGGGCAGACCCTGTGGTCTCATACCAGGGGCAAACATCTCTTCCTTATTTGGTTTATTTTCTTCAGTTAGAATTGTCAGACCGTATTGGGGAGCTGTTCTGATTGTGATGACTCAGTGGATTCTCCTCCACTATTCAGGGTGGCCTTGTTGGCAGAGGAGGGTTCTATCTTTGGCTGTTAAGGACAGTACACTACGTGCCATGCTGGGAATTAACGTCTTTCAGTTTGGGGGCTGTGTGTGTGCGTGCACTATCTTAAACACTTGCCAGATGTACCTGGCCAAGTGGCCTCAATTCTTGCCTGTGGTTTACATGTGGGTTCATGGAGCAAGCCTTTGTGAAGTGGGGGGCCGCATGCAGATCATCCACTCTTGGGATAGCTGCAGAACCCTGCTCTTCTCTTGTGGGGGGGTGGCTCACAGCACCCCCTCCCCAGATAAAGCAGAAAGCATGAAGACAGCTCAGAAAGCAGTCAGAGACAGCTAACCCCCCCATCCCCCAACAGCACCTGAGGCCAAAGACTTGCAGTGTGGGGTTGAGACAAGGAGGAAGAGGTGGCCCCTCTCCTTGGTGACAAACAACCAAACACCCTCACACCAAATATGTACCGCTTAGCCTTCCCCTGCTATCAGGACAGCATTGTCACTGCAATTTCACTGAAAGTCGTAGAACATTTGGGGGCTGAACTTAGGCCCTCTTGTTAGAGTTGAAGCTTGGAGGTCAGTTCCTGGGTTAAGGTCAAGGTAGCTTCTTTAATTGCCCCTGCTGAGTCCTGACTTCCTTCTCCACAGGATCTGGCAGCTCCAACGCTGACCTCAGCATCCTGCTAGCTCTTCCCTACCTGACCCTTGGGCCTTTCTCTTCCGTTCCTCTGTGAGGCTACCTGTGGCTGCCTTTGCCAGCTTCCATTGAGATCTGCTTTTCTGTTTAGCTCGCTTATGTGGAGTCAGTATGGGCCTCCTGAAATCCTTGGGATGCCTGAGGTCATTCTCCTGTGAAAATGGCTTGGGCCCCAGCAGGCAGTAGGAAGAGCAAGACAGAAAGAGTTGATTTGGAGGAAGATGGGCTGGGGTCCTAGCTACACGATTACCCTCCTGTAGGGTAGGCCAAGGTTGGCGCAGGCTGGGCCAGTAGCCTGGGGTCCGTAAGGCCAGCGATAAAATAGCAGAGGAAGCCTGAGATAGATGCAGGTTGGGGGCCTTCCTCACCCAACCTGGACCAGGGAGGGCCAAGAAGTGAGTTTTCACCTGTGGGCCCATTGCTGATGAGGGAGGCAGCTGTTGAGTCCAACTTCGTTACCCGAGTCTTTAGAAAGGCGAGGCGGGAAACATTTCTGTCTGGGCCTGGAAATGCAGGGCAGCTCTTTGGCTTCGTTTTACAGTCTCCCTGTCTGTACCCACCGGATCACAGCTCTCCTCCCAGCTCCACTCCCTACGCATGCGCACATTTGCGTCTCTGTCTCTTGCTCACTTGCCGGCTCTCCCCGTTTTTTCTCCAACACACATATTCAGTTCTCTCTCACACCTGTAGCTGCCCCAGCAGCTTTTGGAAAACAAACAGAGGAAGGTTGTAGAGAGCTGCGACGTGCCGCGCCCTAAAGATGGCGCCGGTTTCCGCCTTCCACCAGCCCAATGGTGAGCGCTCTCTGTGGTAAACAAGTCCATATTTGGCTAAGACCGCTGATCTGGCTTGCTTCCGCATACGTGGGCCTCTAAGATAGCACCACGTGGCTTTACTTGATTGGCTGTTCATATAGTATTTAGCCTGTGGGTTGGGTCTGCCCGGGCATTCGGAAGACTGTTTTCAAGGGACCTGAATAAACTGCTGGAGAAGAGCTTTTGCGAGTTGCGTCGTCCTTGCTGGTTGAGGGGGACGCAACAGAAGGTGGCCTCCATGGCTGAGAACCCAGCCAGGGACAGAGGATAATGGCTTTAGTAGCCCGTGGGCTCTCCCAACCCTGTGACTTCTAAAGAAAGACAAGGAATGGGAATGAGGTGTGAGCCACAAGGAGAGCCTGAGAGATCTGAGAAACCCAGAGAGCATAAACAGCTAAAGACCCCTTAGCGCAGATGTGTCCACCAAAGTGCCCTGGCTGAACAACTTTTAGGACACCTTTAATTAAGCAAAGACCCACTGACACAGCTGCAGGCTGCTGTCTGAAGAGGAGAGAAACTTACTTTTAAGCAAATGGAAAGGTTTGTTCAAGACGGGAAGACACACGTCCCTTCTTGTTTGTCACCTACATTTAAGCATGTCTTATGGGTAAGGCCATAGAGCTCAGTGTGGGACAAGCAGCAGCAGAGATCCGGAACTAAACTAACCAAAACTCCCCCAAAAAAACCAACAAAATCCTGTCGGAGCATTCAGGAGGGGATTAGAGCCAAGGACAGTGTCTCAAGTGGGCTGCGTTTGTTTTGACTCTTGGAAGGTGGCCTAGGCAGAGAAGACACCGTGGAGGAGGCAGGTACCAAACCTGGATTCAATGGATACTGTTAATTTCCGAATAAATTAGCCCAGCTCTACATCCCCAGGGTTCACTCATTGGGACTCTTTATCCCTTAGGCCCCTGCTGATGAGAGCAGCTAGACAGCTGGACAGCACCTATCTCTCAGGGTCCCTGCAAGCAGATGAAACAAGCTTGTGGGAGAACAGATCTAACCGATGGGTATTGGTTGCTTTCCTACTTCTCATCCCAGATGGGGCAATTTTCCTGAACTTTGGCCTGGTTGGAATCACCTGGTCTCTCTCACAATCAAATTCTTTTTGATGCGGGAGAGGAATTAACAATCCCCATTAGGCGGAAGAATGGTGCTAAAATGGTGAGTCAGCAGAATAATGACTCCACCTAAACCATCCAGGAGAACTGTGGTTTATCATACAAGATGGCATCCTCTTCCCCATTCCATGTGAGATAACCACTGGGCTTTGGTGTGACTGTCAAGGAGCGGCTAGGCTGCTCCTTCATGGAAAGGTATGCCCACTGTGTGCGTATGCATGTGCACATGCACGTGTGCGTGTGCGAGTGAGTATGTGTGTGTTTGTGTGTGTGTGCACCAGCATGTGTTTGATTGCACTTGTGTGAAAATTCTGCCTTGCGGAAGTGTTACTGTGGCAATGGCTCAATTTGTATTTCTGTAACAGAAGGGTTTCTCAAAAAGAGACTGCTTACAGTTTACAATCCTCATGGTAACCTGGAGCCGTAATCATTTCTGCAAACAGGGTTCTGCATCAGAATTGTTTCCTGACACGTCAGCCTCACATCCTAGGCCAGTGAATTTAATTTCATCTTAATGGCAAAGAAAATAAGCTTCCAGAATGCAATGAGTGTCGTCTCCTTCCTCCCAAAAGATTAAAAACAAACAAACAAAAAGAAACGGTTTGATGTTCTCAGAGAGAGAGCTGCAGAGAGTAATCTTTTTAAACGAGAAGAGAGGATCAGAAACTGACATAGTGGAGTCTGCCCCTAAGAATTCCTTTCTGACATCTAGGTTGTCACAGGGCTTTAGCGAATATCTCCTCTAGGTGGCATTCAAGCAGACCACGTGACTTTACCATTATTACTATTTTTTTTAACTCGATAGGTGTGCACAGCTTGTCTCTGCATTAGGACCAGGAGCCCCTTGTAGATCTTATATCTCTGACATCACTTCTCAGAGTGCTTCCTGCCTGAGAGCAGCTCAGAAGTATTTTCTGACTAAATGACTCAGTTTTGTTTGTTTGCTTGTTTGGTTTTTGTTTTTTATTCCTACAGAGTTATCAAATGCCTAAATCAAGGGATCTATTCTTCACTCATGGTTTGCTAAGGATTAGTGGGTTGGGCCTCAGGAAATGAAAGGTCTTCCTAATATCATGGAAAAAAATATCTACCTCCTGTCCTCTTTTCCTGTGGACAACTGCTATTTGGGAAGGACGGAGTTGGCCTGTCCGGTGGACTGGGGAGGGCAGGAAGCCTATTTGGCTATAGGCTTCAGCCAGTTTCCCAGCCCTGCACACCCATCAGTAAAACCAGGAGACTCCCAGCTTGCACCTCATTCACCATGGGTGATTATTGAGAGGCTCAGGACTCAGAGGAGAGAGCTGTAATTGTCAGTCTTGGTCCCCAGCACTTAGCACTGGAACAGGCACATAGCAGGAGCACCTCCTCATTGTTTTGATGACTAAAGAGATAAATGAAGCCATGGTCATTAGAAGACAGAGAGGAGGAGCCAGCCAACCCCCACCCAAAAAAAAAAAAAAATCCGGAGAACGGTAGGGGTATATGTGTGTGTGTGTGTGTGTGTGTGTGTGTGTGTGAAGTTTTTCAATTGAATACTCAGGCGGAAAGAATAGAGATCTTTGGGTCATCCAGAGGAGGAGACAGAATGGAAGCCTGAAAGCCTGCATGACATGTTGAGGGGCTTGGGGTTGGGTTGGGCTCAGAGAGCAGGCTTGCTAGCTGGGTGGAAGATGCTTATAGCGGGTAGACAAGAATAGAGAGAAACGGGGGTGAGGGGAAGAGGAAAATGCTGCCAGCAAAGCTAGGGGTCTCAACGGGGCTGTCCTTCAGGTTGGGAGCCGATAGACGAAGACCTTAACGAGACTATGAGACAGACTTTGATGAACAGGTGCCTAGAGATGTGGGCTGGGCTTTTGAATTCTTAAGCTCTCTCCCATCTTTTGAGGATGGGGGAGACATGACATAAGGCCAATTCCAAATAGGAAGTGGCTCAGAATGGAGACTCCTTTAACTTTCCAGGTTCAAACTGATGGGGTTCAAACCCCCAGGCCAGAGTAGAGTGGACCCCAGGTCTCCCACCTGCCCTCCATCGAGGCATAACAGTCCTTGGGAATTGAAGCTTTGTGGTAGAAGTCAGGTCTCCTTAGTGAAATTGGTAGGCAGTTCAGATTAGCATCTGGCAGCACATAAAGGAGAGCTTGGTGTCCCTTGAACTTGGGCCAAGATGCACAGAGCGCAGTTAGTTGAAGCCATAGTTCTGCAAACTGCCCTGTTAAAGGGGCGTAACTAACAAACTGAGCAAGTCACGCAGATGACTGGGTTGCCACGGCAACAGGACTGCTGGGAATCATGAGAGACTTTGTGGACCCTCCACCAAGGATTGGGAGATAATGCAATATATAAGCTATAGAACTCCACGAGGTCCCTCTCTTCCTCCTGCCCTCACCAACTGAGACGTCTTGTTGGAGAAGTGCACAGTAAGGTGCGCCATAAACAGAATTTAGACTACAATAGCTTTAGGCTAAGGCAGGGCGTAAAACCTACTGAGAGAGAGTTCCTTGAAGGTGTCTGTCTTGCAGCTCCACAGCACCAAAAAAGGCAGCAAGGCTGGTGGAGTTAGAGGCCACTCAGAGTGACTTTGGGCCTTGAAGCGTGTGGAAAAAGCCAGCCATAGTTTGGCTGGTGGAATAGACTGACTTTATAAATCAGCCAAAATTTGGTGATTGAAATAAACTGGCCTTGCTAACTTGCAAAATTAGGCTAAAATAGACACTAAGCTTTGAAAAGGATTGACTGCCAGGACTGTGGTAAAACCAAGTCATCCTGCACAGACCTATGCTAAGAATATTAATATCCTTTTAAGAAAGTTAAAATAGTGTTAGTTAAGTGATTTTAGATAGGTAGTAGAGAGTTCTTAGGTATTAGGATGTTCTTAGATCATAGATTTTAGATGATAGGTTTTAGGTTATAGGATTTAGGTATTTCATAGGTGTTTCTTAAATATTAATATAAGTGTTTATAAATAAAAATATTCAGTTACAAAGCTATGTGCTTCTCTCAAAAGGAGGCACTTTGCCTGGGCGGCTCTGCCGAAGGTGAGAACCTGAAATTGGTGTGTGGAGACCAGAGTTCATGGGCCCCTAGCCACGGAGCACTTCACACTTCTCACGTGGGCACTTACTATGGAATGGCAATTGGTGTCATTCAGCCGTATGAAAATATCCTTCTAACCTTGTTCTCATGTACTTGCCACAGAGGGTCCCTTGAGGACTTGGCTTGACCGCCTAAAAGGCTCCCACGTTGATAGCCAAAGACCATGGGAAACCTTGAATATAACTTTCATTATTTCTCTTAATGCTAACTAAACTTCAAGCTCTGTGACGGCAAGGCTGGGTTACAGCTTGCTTATCATTGCAACTCCCACAGACAACACATATTTGGTCCGCAAGAGGCACTTAGTAGGTGCTACATGAACGAGAACATAGTGCCAGGAAGTTATTATAAACTGGATGCTGGACAAGGTCTTCCAGACCACATAGGACAACAGATGAGTAATGGCTTCATGGATGTACTAGTTAGTTTTATGCCAATGTGATGGCACAAGCTAGAGTCATCAGAGAGGAGGGACCTTCAATTGAGAAAATGACTTCATAAGATCCGGCTATAGGAACTTATGAGTGATTGATGGGGAGGGCCCAGCCTATTGTGGGTGATGCCACCCCTGGGCTGATAGAGCTGATAATCCTGGGTTCTATAAGAAAGTAGGCTAGCCGGGCGGTGGTGGCGCACGCCTTTAATCCCAGCACTTGGGAGGCAGAGGCAGGCGGATCTTTGCAAGTTCGAGGCCAGCCTGGTCTACAAAGTGAGTCCAGGACACCCAAGGATACACAGAGAAACCCTGTCTCGAAAAACCAAAAAAAAAAAAAAAAAAAAAAAAAAGAAAGTAGGCTGATGAGGAGCAAGCCAGTAAGCAGCATCCCTTCATAGCCCCTGCCTCCAGGCCCCTGCCTTGCGTTCCTGTCCTGACTTCCTTTGATGATGGACTGTGATATGGAAGTATAAGCCACATAAACCCTTTCCTCCCCAAGCTGCTTAGGCGATGGTGTTCCATTACAGCAATAGAAACCCCGACAAAGACAATGGAGTTTTCATTCTAGCCACATGTGCCCTCAAAGTATTTGTAGGGCACGCAAGGTAGGTGGAGCACTGGCAGGTATTTGGGCAGGGCGGCCTCATTTTCTGTGTGTCTCTCTTCTTGCCTTGGCACCCAGACAGCTTTGAAGGAAGTCATTCATTCCTGGGAAGCTGTAGAGAGCTGGGAACATTCTGATCCCTAATGAGCAAGCATTGAGCCTCTAACAAGCCATGGAGAGTCAAGAATGTCATGACACGGTAAATACAATTTGGCTCACCAAGAAGCAGGGAATGCTTCTTTGATTTAAAAAACAAAACAAAAACAAACAAACAAAAAAAAAACCTACACCTTCACCTCCCAGCTGGATTCATGGGGGGCAGGCAACTTGAATTCTGCCCCTGTGGTCTCATATCAAAACTTGAACATGGGGGCCATCACCTTTCCCGGAGAGGAGGCAGCTGCCTGGACCTTGTTCTACACAGGCGGAGTCTTGCCACACATAGCAGAGGCTTCAGAGAAACTAAGTGTGTGTGGCAGGCTCAGGAAATGCAGGGGAGGAAGGAGCCTTTTGGGTGAATGATGCACTCACTGCGGGCTACTGTGGGCACTGAGGGACAGACAGTGTACTGGGGCTCACTTGGTCATCCTGCCAGTGGAGCTGAGGCTTCCGGAAATGATGAAAGTCATGAGGTGTGTCCTGTATACAGAGCCAAGCAGGACACATTGTGCAAGCCATAAAACGAGCTGCCAACATGCTTACAACTTCAGAGAGAAAGTGTTGGCATATTTTATAACCCTACCCCTCACCCCACCACTGATGCAGATTTCTGAAATGTCAAGGCAAATTCCCCAAGTGCCAGTGGGAATAAAAAGCAATCCACTCCTGACGTCTGGGTGATTGCATTTCAGCAAATCATATGTCAACTGACAAGCTCTTCTTGGATCCACTGCATAGCTTTGCCTTCATAATAAGACTCAGGGCTGTTTCATGGGCTAAACCCGGCACCATCAGCCCTGGAAGCTGTAATACCAAAGGACAAATTCAATGCTGAAATTTCCCAGGTAGTCATCTCTCAAATCACTCCCTAGGATGCAAGGCTTAGGCTATGAAATGTAGTGAACTTTCAAATGAATAAAGAGAACGGACAGTGTTTAAAGACATTAGGAAATTCAGGACCACCCAGCACAGCAAGCAGGGTAATAAAATGTCACAGGTAGATTTAAAGCCTAGTTTTGGGTGGTATTTTAAACTTCTGTCTCATAATCCCTTCTATAAAGAGGGATATCATGTCTACAGAGATGCTTGTACAGGTGGCCTTTCATTTCCTCATTCTGATTGGAGACACTCTAGGATGCTTGAAAGACAGCCAGAAGGAAGGGAGAAAATAAAAGTCAGCCGGGCTGCTTAGCCATCTTCACTGGGACCTGTGTCTTTACAAGTAGGCTGGGAGACCCCTCAGGCTGGGGTTGAGGGCCAAGTAGGAGATAGGAGAGGCTGGACGAGTTGTGAGTCATCAGGAGAACTCAAGACCTGCCCAGGGGCAGAGACCACCTCTGGCTCCCAGGAACCCAGGGGCTCTGACAGCTCTCCTAGCTGGCACATCTTCTCAAAGGGAACTTGGAGAAGACACTGAGAGGGATAGCTTTTAAAAGAAAAGAAGGAAGCCAGCATGGTGGCACATGCCTTTAATCCCAGCACTCGGGAGGCAGAGGCAGGTGGATCTCTGTGAGTTGGAGGCCAGCCTAATCTACAAAGTGAGTCCAGGACAGCCAGAGCTGTTACACACACACACACACACACACACACACACACACACACACACACACA
>CAJQZJ010032578.1:3416719-3462446 GCA_907164525.1 Lophiomys imhausi | reverse complement strand
GATATCAAAAAATCTTAAGTTAAGAAAACATCTTTGAATGCCATATTCTGCAGATCTCTTGAGGTTTTTGAAGATGCCCTATCTATCTCTTATATTTAGATAAGCAAATATTGCTTGTCTCTTAGCAACTTGATTTCTGAGTAGCTTAGAAAATAACTGTGATAGACTGTCATAGTAACTAACAAAATGACACGTTTTCATGACTATTAGCTTCCGTTTCTTAATTATCCTAAACACTTTATGTCGGTTGGTAGCGAGAGGTCAAAACTTGACATTTCATTTTTAAGTATTACTACAAACAATACCTTTAAGAAGCGTTACCCTTAATTTTGTATACAAAGATCAATACCAATGTGGCCAAATATAATCTTAATTTTGTATCAATATACAAAGATCAGTACCAATGTAGCCCAATACAATCTTAATTTTACATTAATATACTAGGGTCAATACCATTGTGGCCAAATATAATCTTAATTTTGTATCAATATACAAAGATCAATACTGATGTAGCCCTATACAATCTTAAATTTGCATTAATATACAATGATCAATACCGATTTAGCCAAATATAATATTAATTTTGTATCAGTATACAAAGGTATAAAGCTATATTCAATAATCTGTCCTTTTTTCTTGTTCTTTCCTATACTATGTCTATGTCCCATTTTTCTCTAGGCTGTTCACTCCTATATAGGAGAGAAAGGAGGATACAGAAAAGCAAAAGAGAGAAGTCCCTGGGTCTAACCTCCAAAACCCATTTAACAAGACCATTTAACAGCTTGTAGTCTTTTCCCCTAAATAACAAAATTTTCTATTATCTATCAAATAACCAAAGGGGGAGAACACCCTCCCCACCTTCTGGGGATGGGACGTTGTTCTCTTAAAATGACTTCCTGCTGATTTGGGACGTAGTAAACCTGTTTGGGGCCCAAATAAGAATGGAAAAATGGTTAAAAATGTTAATAGAATCATTTGATGTTCAGTCCCTTTGTGCTCAGCTATTTAGATGTCCTACGAAGTTCATAGACAGAAGCTGATCTTCTGTCTTTACTGAAGATCTGGCTGGAGTAGTCTGTGGAGCTGAACGATCTTAGCGATTTTGAGTTGTTGTGGTTATAGACTTTTGAGGAAACTGCTATTGAAGAAGTCTGCAAGGCTGGATCATCTGGGCCACTCGTCTTCTTTGGTGTCTGATCTGTTTTCTGCTGAGGTTTCCGTTGTCCAGTTGTCCCTGGATTCCTTGAATGGATGCTTTAAATCTCCTGGAAAGATAAGAACAGAGCCCTGCCCTAATCCTAACTCTGGGACAATTACCTTTTTTTGGGGGGGGTCAGGTAATATTTTTCCTGGAGCAAATTTGGTTTTTTTTGATAATATATAAAGTATTACCTTTCAATCCAGATTAAAGAAGAAATTATTTTGATATTTTGGAGCTAAACAAACCTTTAGTGTATATATTTTGAGATCTCAAAGGACAATTTGTTTGAATTGCAGCCTACCTTTTGTAAGTAGCTTTTAAACTTAAATCTTTCCAAATCCTATGTGCCTGTCTCTGCATTCTAAATTTTGGGATCAAAGACATGTGGTTTCCAACTGATGGGATTAAAGATGTGCTCCTCCACTCCTGGATCAAAGTTTTTCTCTGTTTAGAGCTTGTTTTGTATCAGGTGGCCTTGAGCTCTGAGATCTGCCTGTTTCTGTCTCTAGTGTGTTGGGATTAAGGGTGTATTCTTCCCCAATGATGTGACTAAGGGTGTGCACCATCACCACCCTGTTTCTTGTAACTCTAGAATTTATAAGACAACTAACTCTATAGTGATCCTCCTGTCTCTGCTGGAGGTAAAGCCATGGGCAAACACCATGCATTATTTTACCTTAGCTCTAAGTTTTTTCAACTCTTGGAGGTTTGTAAAACCAGGTTGAACAGCTGTCACCTTTAATTTATTTACAGTGTTTTAAACCTGTTACCTGCTTTTTAATGCCAAACCATGGAAATAGCCTATACCTCTACAAAAAAAAACAAAAAACAAAAAAAAAATTTTAAGCTGCTATCAAGTTTGTGTAATCTCTGTAGCCACCTGCAGTCTAACATTCTAATCTGAAATTAAGGCCATTTTCTTTTCATGCCAGTAAGGTAAATTATAGTTTGAAAATTTTATATTGTATTTTTATTATATTTTTAAGCTTATTAATTCTTTTCTTAAAAAAGTATTATTTATTTCTAGAACATAGTTTCCTCCCTCCTCCCCTCTTGGCCCCTCCCTTCATCTCTCCTTCCCTCCCTCTCTCCTTCCTTCCCTCCCTCCCTCCCTCCCTCCCTCCTTCCTTGTTCCTCTACTTGGTACTCTCCTTCTCCTCAGATGAGGTGGGTCCTCACATATCATACTCCCTCAGATCTTGCGTCATGTGAGGCCCAGGAGCTTACACTCGTACTGGAGCTTGATAAGGCACACCATCTAGGGTGTGGGGTTCCACTAACCTGCAGCAGATTCCATGACTCACTGGTGGGTAGTATTTTTCCTAGGATAGATATGCTAGGTTCCTGTCTATTTGGATGTGTGGGTTGTAGGATAGTTATCCTCTGATGTATGGTTAATATCCATTTGTAGGGGAATACATACCATGTTTATCTTTCTGGGACTGCGTCAGCTCACTTAGGATGAGCTTTTCTAGTTCCATCCATTTGGTTTTGAATTGCATGATTTTCTCATTTCTGATAGCTGTGTAGTATTCCATTGTGTATATGTACCACAGTTTTTTTATCCATTCTTCAGTTGATGGACATCTGGGTTGTTTCCAGTTTCTGGCTATTACAAATAAAGCTGCTATGAACATTGTTGAGGCAATGTCCTTTTGGTTTCGTTTCAGATCTTTTGGATATATGCCCAAGAGGGGTATGGCTGGGTCTTGAGGTAGATTTATTCCCAATTTTCTAAGATATCTCTAGATTGATTTCCAAAGTGGTTGCACAAGTTTGCAGTCCCACCAGCAATGGGGGAGTGTTCCCCTTTCTCCACATCCTCGCCAGCATGTGCTATCATTTGAGTTTTTGATCTTAGCCATTCTGACAGGTGTGAGATGGAATCTCAGAGTTGTTTTAAGTTGCATTTCCCTGATAACCAAAAATGTTGAACATTTCCTCAAATGCCTCTCAGCCTTTAGAGATTCCTCTTCTGTGAATTCTCGGTTTAGCTCTGTACCCCATTTATTGATGGGGTTATTTGATTTTTTGGTGTTTAATTTCTTCAGTTCTTTATATATTTTGGATATTAGCCCTCTGTCAGATGTTGGGTTGGTGAAGATCCTTTCCCACTCTGTAGGCTGCTGTTTTGTTCTAAGGACAGTGTCCTTTGCCTTACAGAAGCTTTTCAATTTTATAAGGTCCCATTTATTGATTGTTTGTTTTAGTGCCTGAGCTATTGGTGTTCTATTCAGGAAGTTGCTACCAGTGCCAATGATTTCAAGGCTTTTTCCCACTTTCTCTTCTATTAATGTTAGTGTGTCTGGATTTATGTTGAGGTCCTTGATCCATTTAGACTTAAGTTTTGTACAGGGTGATAAGTATGGATCTATTTGCATTCTTCTACATGTTGACATCCAGTTAGACCAGCACCATTTATTGAAGATGCTTTCCTTTTTCCATTGTATGTTTTTGGCTTCTTTATCAAAAATTAAGTGACCATAGATGTGTGGGTTTATTTCTGGGTCTTCAATTCGATTCCATTGGTCAACTGGTCTGTTTCTATACCAGTACCATGCTGTTTTTATTACTATTGCCCTGTAGTACAGCTTGAAATCCGGGATGGTGATACCTCCAGATGTTCTGTTATTGTACATGATTGATTTAGCTATTCTGGGTCTTTTGTTATTCCATATGAAGTTGAGAATTGTTTTTTCCAGATCTGTAAAAAATTGAGTTGGTATTTGGATAGGAATTGCATTGAATCTGTATATTGCTTTTGGTAAGATTGCCATTTTTATTATGTTGATCCTACCTATCCATGAACAAGGGAGATCTTTCCATCTCCTGATATCTTCTTCAATTTCTTTCTTCAGGGTCTTGAAGTTCTTATCATACAGGTCTTTCACTTGCTTGGTTAGAGTTACCCCAAGGTATTTTATATTATTTGTGGCTATTGTGAAGGGTGTTGATTCCCTTATTTCTTTCTCAGCCCATTTATCTTTTGTGTAAAGAAGGGCTACTGATTTTTTTGAATTGATTTTGTATCCGGCCACCTTGCTGAAGGAGTTTATCAGCTGTAGAAGTTCTCTGGTGGAATTTTTGGGGTCACTGATGTATACTATCATATCATCTGCAAATAGGGATACTTTGACTTCTTCCTTTCCAATTTGTATCCCCTTGATCTCTTTTAGTTGTCTTATTGCTCTAGCTAAAACTTCAAGTACTATGTTGAAGAGATATGGAGAGAGTGGGCAGCCTTGCCTTGTCCCTGATTTTAGAGGAAATGCTTTAAGTTTCTCTCCATTTAGTTTGATGTTGGCTATTGGCTTGCTGTAAATTGCTTTTATTATTTTTAAGTATGGTCCTTGTATGCCTGATCTCTCTAAGACTTTTGTCATGAAAGGGTGCTGTATTTTGTCAAAAGCTTTTTCAGCATCCAATGAGATGATCATGTGGTTCTTTTCTTTCAGCTTGTTTATGTGGTGGATTACATTGATGGATTTTCTAATGTTGAACCACCCCTGCATCCCTGGGATGAAGCCTACTTGATCATGGTGTATGATACTTTTGATGTGATCTTGGATCCGGTTTGCAAGTATTTTATTAAGTATCTTTGCATCCATGTTCATAAGGGAAATTGGTCTGAAATTTTCTTTCTCCATTGGGTCTTTGTGAGGTTTAGGTATCAGGGTAACTGTGGCCTCATAGAATGTGTTTGGCAGTATTCCTTCTGTTTCTATGTTGTGGAAGAGTTTGAAGAATATTGGTGTTAGCTCTTCTTTGAATGTCTGGTAGAATTCTGTGCTGAAACCATCTGGGCCTGGGCTTTTTTTGGTTGGAAGACGTCTAATGACTTCTTCTATTTCCTTAAGGGTTATAGGACTGTTTAATTTGTTTACCTGTTCTTGATTTAACCTTGGTAGGTGGAATCTATCAAGAAAATTGTCCATTTCATTTAGATTTTCCAATTTTGTGGAGTACAAGTTTTTGAAGTAGGACCTAACGATTCTTTGGATTTCCTCAATGTCTGTTGTTATTTCCCCCTTTTCATTTCTGATTTTGTTGATTTGGGTATTTTCCCTCTGCCTTTTAGTTAGTTTAGCTAAGGGCTTGTCTATTTTGTTGATTTTCTCAAAGAACCAGCTCTTGGTTTTGTCAATTCTTTGTATTGTTCTTTTTGTTTCTAAGTTGTTGATTTCAGCCCTGAGTTTGATAATTTCCTCTCGTCTGCTCCTCTTGGGAGTATTTGCTTCTTTTTGTTCTAGCTCTTTCAGGTGTTCTTTTAGGTGGCTAGTATAGGAATTCTCCAGTTTCTTTTTGAAGGCACTTAGAGCTATAAACTTTCCTCTTAGCACTGCTTTCAATGTGTCCCATAAGTTTGGGTATGTTGTGCCTTCATTTTCATTGAGTTCTAAGAAGACTTTAATTTCTTTTTTTATTTCTTCCCTGACCCAGAGGTCATTGAGGAGAGAGTTGTTCAGTTTCCATGTTTTTGCAAGCACTCTGTTGTTTTTGTTACTGTTGAAGCCTAGCTTTATTCCATGATGGTCTGATAAGTTACAAGGAGTGATTTCAATTTTCCTGTATCTGTTGAGGCTTGCTTTGTGACCGACTATATGGTCGATTTTGGAGAAGGTTCCGTGAGGTGCTGAGAAGAAAGTGTATTCTTTTGTTTTGGGGTGAAATGTTCTGTAGATATCAATTAGGTCCATTTGATTCATGACATCTGTGAGGTTCATTATTTCTCTGTTTGGTTTCTGCATTATTGATCTGTCCAGTGGTGAGAGGGGTGTGTTGAAGTCTCCCACTATTAATGTGTGAGGTTCAATGTGGGATTTGAGCTTCAGTAGTGTTTCTTTAATGAATGTGGGTGGTCTTACATTTGGGGCATAGATGTTTAGTATTGAAATTTCATCTTGGTGGATTTTTCCTTTGATGAGTATATAGTGTCCTTCCCCATCTCTTTTGATTAATGTTGGTTGAAAATCCAATTTGTTGCATACTAGAATTGCTACTCCAGCTTTTTTCTTGGGTCCATTTGCTTGGTATATCTTTTTCCAGCCCTTTACTTGGAGATAATGTCTATCTTTCTTGCTGAGGTGTGTTTCTTGTAAACAGCAGAATGTGGGATTCTGTTTTCGCATCCATTCTGCTAGCCTGTGCCTTTTTATTGGGGAATTGAGTCCATTGATGTTGAGAGATATTAATGACCAGTGATTGTTACTTCCTGCCATCTTGATGTTGGTAGAAATAGTGTGTGAGTGAGCTTCTTTCCTTTTGTTTTTGCTGCAGGCATGCTATTTGCTTCCTGTGCTTTCTTGTGTGTAGTTAACCTCTTTGGGTTGAAGTTTTCCTTCTAACATCTTCTGTAGAGCTGGATTTGTGTATAGATATTGTTTGAATTTAGCTTTGTCATGGAATATCTTGTTTTCTCCATCTATGTTGATTGACAATTTTGCAGGGAATAGTAGTCTGGCCTGGCATTTGTGGTTTTTTAGGGTCTGCAAGATGTCTGTCCAGGCCCTTCTGGGTTTTAGAGTCTCTGAAGAAAAGTCAGGTGTGATTCTGATAGGTTTGCCATTATATGTTACTTGACCCTTTTCCCTAGCAGCTTTTAAAATTCTTTCTTTGTTCTGTACATTTAGTGTTTTGATTATTATGTGGCGGGAAGATTTTCTTTTCTGGTCTAATCTATTTGGGGTTCTGTAAGCTTCTTGTACAGTTATAGGCATCTCTTTTTTTAGATTTGGGAAATTCTCTTCAATGATTTTGTTGAAGATATTTTCTGGTCCATGGAGGTGGGACTCTTCTCTTTCTTCTATTCCTATTATTCTGAGATTCCGTCTTTTCATTGTGTCCTTGATTTCCTGAAGGTTTTGTGTCAGGACATTTTTAGATTTGACATTTTCTTTGACAGATGTATCCATTTCTTCAATTTTATCCTCTGAGCCTGAAATTCTTTCTTCCATCTCTTGTATTCTGTTGGTGATGCTAGTGTCTGTAGTTCCGATTCTTTTCTTAAGGTTTTCCAGTTCTATGGATGTCTCAGATTGGATTTTCTTCATTGCTTCAACTTCCCTTTTCAGGTCTTCCATTCCTTTAAGTGCTTTATTCATTTCTATCACCTCTTTTGCAGTACTTTGTTGTTGCTCTCTGAGGTATTTGATTTCCTCCCTTAGGCCTTCTATTATTAATATAAGCGTAGGATTAAGGTCATTTTCCTTTGCTTCAATTGGGTTCAGCTGTCCAGAGTTGTCTGTAGCATTATTGCTAGGATCTGGAGACATCCTATTGTTTTGGTTTTTTTTAACCCTGTTCTTGCGCTGACCTTTTGTCATCAGATGGACCCAGGTGTTATCTGTTTGTTTCTTTTGTTACCTGACCTTGGTGCTCAGGAAAACTCCCTGCCCTGGGGGTTGGCTGATCCTGAGATCCTGGTGTTTACCTCCAGATGGCGGACAGATTCCTGTAATAGACTGACTGGCTCTGGGAGAGGAGGGTGGCTGCTGCTCTCCTCAACTGCTTGTGACCCAATTGGACCAATATAGAGGGGATTGGAGTGGGGAGAGGGCTAGCCTCTGAGGACCTGGGAGCTGACAGGTCTCCTCAGAAAGGCAGGCAGAGCTGTGGTTGGGTCTGTGTTCTCTCACTGACCCAGTCATTCTGGCTCCCCAGCTAGGCTGACTATGCAGGCAGGGAGCTCCACCCACAACAGATGCCGGCCTCAGTGCGCCTGTTGCTGACTGCCTCAGATGCTTGGGTGCTAGGGTGAGTGACCCACCCGCCCCAGTATTTGTGGAGAACACACTGTCCCAGGCTCTGTTTGCAGGCAGTCTTGGATCCTAATTGCTTTGCTGTGACTGGGTTAGGTCTCTGCCTCTCTGCTACAGTGCACACTGTGCCACCATGTTGGAAACTCCGGAAAAAAATAATCTCACTTACCTTTGCTCTTGTGGTGCGGCTGGAGTGCAGGCTGGATATCAGGCAGACAGGCCTTAACTAGGGGATTTTTAAGAAAAGGTTCTATTTGAATATGTCCCAGGCTGAATGATACTCACCTATTTTGGCTCACCTCCATGTAGGTACAATCACAGACTTCACTTTGATTTTCATCTAGAACAACATTATTACCTTAGGTTAAGCATTTTCTTTGCTAACTCTTGCTTGATTCAGCATTCATGTGCTGTCCTAACGTATCTGATGATCAGAACAGAGTTCGTCATCTTCTTTCTAGTTTTCAGCACAGGGTCAAATGTCACCTGGGCCACAGAAGCACCATTCATTTGTGGCCACCTTCTCTGTCTGATTCTGTCCTTGATCAGCTAAAGAGGAGATCCAGAGACTCCCGATGTGACACTGAGCGGGTGAATGGCCAGATGGTCATGCAGAGGGCAGAGCAGATTCGGGAATGAGGCGCATGAATTTAGCTTCATATCTCTTCTACCTTGACTTTATTTATTCCCTTTTAATAGTTGAAGAATATGCTTCTTATCTACTCTGTTGGCATTTTTAAGGCCAGAACCAAGGAAAAAATTTTTTATCAAGAATAGACATAGCAAATGAGTGGATAAGCAGCCTTAGGGCAGGTGGGATTTAGAATAAGAGGCATGCATTTGATTTGTGTGGTTGCTTCCCCATGAAACGCAAGTCCAGAAACATTAAATAACATGAAATACAAAGAAAGGAGATTGGGAGATGTTACGCACATCGGAGGCTCTATCTTACCTGACTTATGTCCCATTCATGATAAAGGGACCATTGTGCATCAACACTTTGTGGGGACCCCTGGCTGGAGTGCCCCACCCAACTGGCCGTGCCGCAGAGTGTGGAGACAGTGCCCGTTGTTGTAGCTCCATATTTTCACACAGCCGTTTCTGCCCCCAGTAACAAGCCTGGGAAACAGATTGTTCTACCAGGATGATGTGACCCAGGTCACCCTGCTGAGAGGTTCATGACATGAGAGAAAGGGTGTACCTTCTTCTGCTGGAGTCAAAAGTCAAACAGGTGACACCAGAATTGCCATGAGCTCCAATAAATTCAGATACCTGTCTTCCTGTTTCAAAGTCCCACACTTTCACTACCTATATAAAAGTTGAAAGAAGGGTGGCTTAGTGGTGGTGACAATCAAACCAAAGGGAATTTGCGTTTAGAAGCCTGGTGACATAAATATTAAAGATGACAGCTTAGGAGAGCTAGAAAGATGGCTCAAAGGAGCAGGGAATCAGTTCCTAGCACCTACATGACAGCTTGTAACCATCTATAACTCTAGTTCTAGGAGATCCAGCATCCTCTTCTGGCCTCTGCACACAGTACAAATGTATGATACACACACATATGCGGGGAGGCAAAAAATACCCAAACACATAATAAAAATAAGTGAATCTTAAAAATAAAAGTTTATCCAGAAACTGTCCATACTCCCACACAAGCTGGCTAACTTGAATGTATTTGCTTGCTAGCACAGCCCATAGCAAATTGCCATGACTAGATTGGTTAAAGGACAGAAATGTTTTGTTTCACAGTCTGGAGATTCAAAGTCCAGAATCCAGGTGTTGATGGGTGTGACCAGTGTTAGGCACCAACCTGACAAAATCTAGAGTCACCAGGCAGGAGAGTCTCAGTGAGGGGTTCTCTAGGTTAGGCGGGCCTGTGAACCTACTTAGCGAGGATTTTTCTTAAGCTTGGGTGAGCTGAGGTAGGAAGACCCATCCTGAGTGTGAGAGGCAGTTTCTGGTGTTAGTCCTGGAATGAGTGAAGGATTATTAACCTCACACTTCTAGACTGTAGATGTGGTGTGACCAGCTAGCTGTCTGTACCTTTTGCTGTGGCAAGTTCCTGGCCACATGAACTGTAACTTGGAACGTGATCTAAAACAAACCCTGTCTCCTGGAAATTGTATTAGTCAGGGCATTTTATCAAAGCCACTGGAAAAGAAACTGACAGAGGGGTTCATTTTCTGTACTTTCCAAAGTTTCAGTCTTACGATCTTCCTCAGCACAATTTTTTCCCTTCCTGTAATACTCTCTTTCAGGCCTATCCCTTGAGCAGGCTTTGAATGAGAGTTTTCTTCCAGTGAGTCCAACACCCTCTGTCTTAATGGCTGAAGTCAGTCTCCACCACAGGAGGGTTCCTTATCCTGCTCTCAAAGTCCTCTGAGCAGACAGTGGATTGGAGTTTCAACCAGTTAATGAGAAGTGTGTGCTTTACAACATACAAGAGAATCACAAGGATGTAATACTCTCAGGATGTTCCTAGCAAATAACTCACTAAGAGCCACTGGGGAAACCGCTCGCTGGCTCTTCCACTTGACTCTAAGCAAAGACTGTCCAAACAATAGCAGATCATTAACAGAGCAGAATTGAATGTTCATTCCATTGTTGATTCCTAGGAACAGAACATCTGCAGAACACACTGCTCAACTCTAATGGGAAGATGGAGTGTCCAGCCTACCTCACAAACACAGCATTATTAATTGGCAAGTATCCAATGTTTCACAGCAGCTGACCACATGCCTGAAGGTTGGGTTGTACCTGCAGCACACCACCGGCTCTTGGTGGGAACGCACTAGGTGGGGCTCGGGGACAGATCTTGCTCATGCAAAACAGAGACAATGGACTCCCAAGGTGACTGAATGCCCGAGATATGGGGGTGGGGTTATCTGCTGCTTGTTGTTACACAGTAGCCATCAGGAAAGGCTTTGGGCTCAAATGATGGATCTAAGACCCTGGGAAATTTGCCTAACTGCTCAAAATCCTACTCTCTAATCTGCAATATAAGGGTAGTGATATCTGTTTTAAAGGGTGGTAACAGGGTGTGCTGACTGATTTTTATGTGGTTGACACAGGCCGGAGTCATCCAAGAGGAAGGAGTCTCAACTGAGAAAATGCCTCCATAGGATCAGGCTGTAGGCAAACCTGTTGGACATTTTCTTAATTAGTGATTGGTGAGGGAAGGCACAGTCCATTGTGGGTGATACCATCCCAGGGCTGGTGGTGTCCTGGGTTCTATAAGAAAGCAGGCTGAGCGAACCATGAGGAACAAGTCAGTTAGCAGCACCCCTCCATAACCTCAGCATTAGCTCCTGCCTCCAGGTTCCTGCTTTGTCTGAGTTCCTGTCCTGATTTCCCTCAATGATGAACAGTGATGTGGAAGTTCAAGCCACATAAACCCTTTCCTCCCTGAGTTGCTTTGGTCATGGTGTTTCATCGCAGCAATAGTGACCCTGATGAAGACACAAGGATCGAATTGGAGAAAAAATATATATGTGCATCTTCTCAAGAATAGCACACATGATTGATGTGTGATAAGACACACTGAGAATACATGTGCTTGACACATGGTGAGGTGTAATGCCTACTAAAGAAGGAAAGGGAGACCATGCACCTCCAATTGATTGACTGACTGACTGGTTGACTGAGATAAGGTTTCCTGTAACTCAGACCATTCAAACTCAAGATCCTGATTCCGTCTCCTGAGCAATAATGGAATCACAGGTGTGTTCTGCTACAGGTGAGGCATCTCCTCTTAAGGGCAGGAGTGTGTGATTGGATGGTCTATGGAATAATCAGAGAGCTGAGAATTTAGATCTTCTCCCAAACAAACACAAGCGAAATGGCACGCCCAAAAGGCAACACTTCTCAATTACTGCAGGGATGAGACTAAGCAGCTCTCGGAAAGTCCCATGCTGTGATTCCCATGGGGACCCAAGTGCAAAGGGCACATCAGAGCAATCAGAACCTGGTTTCATACACTGCCTCTGAAAGGCCAGCCCTTGACCGTCATTCAAGTCCCTTGGCCTTATTTCCTCATCTGCAAAATACAATCCCTTATGGATACATAAGGAATAATTACCAGGATAGATAGATATAAATGTCCACCCGCAGTGGACTTAATACCAAGTGTTAACTCCATGTGTGGTTGACCTGTCACCTCTTTCTTAATTGTTCTTCTGTAGTGGAGCCTCAAACTTGGTCTCAGGAGAACGGCAGGGCCTCCCACTGATCTGAAGTCCCAGACATGATGCTTGGGCAACTCTCCAAGGAAGGACAGCCTGTCCCAGGCCTCTAGGAGGTGATGGTGGTGTATGGGCCAGGCTGGAGGAGGCAAGAAGTCCATAGGAGGGAGGAACCAAGGGAAAGGAAAGAGAATTCTGAATCTGGCTGTTGGTCTGACCCCTTTTCCAGATGCTGGGGGAGGGGCTTAGGCTTTGCAAATGAGGGTTCAGTAACTCTGGGTCGCACAGCTCCTGAGTGACAGCAGGGATAGGGTGGGCTGGGACAGGGGACACCTAATTGTTAGCACTAGAGATTGCGATTGTGTTTGCTGTGAAGCAGGCTTCCAGCCATTGCGTTCCAAATGGAATCAATCAAGCGTGCTGTTTATTCTACACGATTCCATCATGCAGAACAAACAGCGGTTTGATTGGCAGGAGCTTCCACTTGCAGCACGCTGTTTTGGCACCCCGAATGAAACACCCAAGATTGCCTGGGAGCCTGGCTGTAACCAACCATTTAATTGTGGCTCTATTTGAGTTTTCCGAGCCATTCTAGATGGTTGCATGGATTCACTGAGGTTGAAAGGGGAGTGATTGGCATTCCACATGCGGGGCTGTGAAATGTGCTTGCCTTTCTGCGCAGTTAATTAAAAAGATATTTATAATTATGTCTGCATGTGTATCTGTGTGTGGGCTTATGCACATGGGTATAGGTGCCTGTGAGGGCCAGAGGTGTGGCGTCCTATAGAACTAGAGTTACAGGCAGCTGTGAACTGCCTGATATGGGTTCTACAAATTGAACTGGGGTCCTTTGCAAGAGCACTACGTTCTCTTGACCCACTGAGCTACATCCAGCCCCCTTGAAATTAACTCAGACCATGCAGTTTGACATCTGATTAGCAAGTGGATTAAGAACACTCCCCCCATGCCTATGTTCACAAGTCAGGAGAAAACATGGTGAGCGACAAAGGTCCTGATTTGAGGCTCACAAAGTCAGTCACCGTTGTGAGACAGTATCTGAAACCCGCAGCCCATGACCATCATTGTAAGGGTTTTCTGCATCCCTGTCTTAGGTCATGTATACCAGCTTTGGATTCTCAGAATTGCTGAATGCTGGTTAGGAAAAAACAAGAAGCCATGGTGGGGAGGAAGAATGTGTGTTGTGTAGCCAAGAGGAGTGATGGGGGTATTAAGAGTGGACTGCGTGGGGCTGTAGAGATGGCTCAGAGGTTGAAAGCACTGGCTGTTCTTCCAGAGGGTCTGGGTTTGATTCCCAGGATCCATATAAAAATAACAATTGGTGGGCCACACTTGTACTGAGCTGGCTGTAAGGAGGGCCATGCTTTTGGGCTGCAGAGAGCCTTGCAGTCCTCAAAGCATATGCCAAGCACCCACCACTCATGCTGGCAGGGCAGGGGGTGAGTTCCTTTGCCACAAAAGGGTGTGGCTTACTCCATAGCTCTGGGTGGCTAGGGCCTGGAGGATGCTTTCTTGCTGGCTGTGGAGAAGGGTGCCAGGAAGTACATTTCCTTTTGTGTGATGCTTTGTTTTACATTATTTGCTTGTTTAATGTGCATGTGTGTTTTGGCTGCATGTAGGTATGTGAACTGCATGGATGCCTCAAGCCTGAAGAAGCCAGAATAGGATCCACTGGCCCTGGATTTATGGGTAGTTGTGAGCCACCACGGACCATGTGGCTGCGGAAACCTAACCTGAGTCCTCTGCAAGAGCAGCAAGTGCTCTTAACTGTCGAACCATCTCTCCTGACCCTTGCGTTTTTTGATTTGTTTGTTTGTTTGATTTTTTTTTCATATACTATATTCTGATTATGGCTCCTCCTCCCAGCTCTTCCCTGCCACCCACCCACCCAAATCTACATCCTTTCCGGCCCTTTCATTAGAGAACAAACAGACAGCTAAAAACAAAAAAACAAAACAAAAACTAACTTAAGTAGGACAAAAATAAAAACAAACTCGAATAATATAAAAACAAACAAAAAGAAAAATAAAGAGTCAAAGACAAAGCACGCATAAATATATAGACACACAAGTTGGCATATGTAGAAATCCCCTAAGGACACAAAACAGTCCGTGAGATGGAACCCACTGCCTACACTGCTTGGCGACCAAGAAACTGAGACTAGATAGGCCAGGGACTCAGGGGAAACCAAGTACTACTGTTCTATTAAAGGAGCATAGCAACAAAATGAATCCTAATAACATTCTGCTGGACTCAGCCATCATCAGAGACGCTTCCTCCTGCAGCAGATGGGGACAAATACAGAGACCCACAGCCAGTCAATGTGCAGAGAGACCTTGCAGCACTCCTAAATGGAATGTCTCCATCAACTTCCTCAACTCTCAGCTCAGGGAACCCTGTGGAAGAGGAGGCAGAAAGAGTGGAAGAGCCAGAGGGGATGGAAGACACCAGGAAACAAGGCCCTCTACACATGGCAGGACCAAAGCATGCATGAACTCAGAGGGACTGTGGCAGCATGCACAGAGCCTGCATGATCTGATGCAGTCCCAGAGCTGAGAGTGGAAGTGGACACAGGCCCACATCCCTAACCTGGGAGCTACCTCCAGTTGATAATCACCTCCAAAGGGAAAATTAGTTGACTCTATTGGAGTCTTGCTTGGTGTAATAACCACTCTGAAGACCAGGTCTCATGTCCAGCAGATGATGGCCAACAAAAACAAACTCAATGGCATCTTTGGAGGTTCTTTATCTCACAATGCTTTCTCCGGGCATTTTTATTTTCATTCTTTCTTTTTTCTTTCTTTTTCTTTTCTTACCCTACAGGTCTTCTGCTTATATTTTATAGTTTCCAATTTTGTGTTTCTAGAGGATTTCTGTGTGTGGAAATTGGTGTGTCTCTGTATCTATATGTGTTCCTTGTCTTGTTTTTTAATGTAAGGTTCCTTCTCCCCTTTGACTCATCTCGGCAGGGGGTGTGAGCAGAAGGAAGCCAGAACCCTGCTTTCTTCCCAAGGCTTGTCTTGCTTTTGCTCCTGGCTCCCACATACCATGGCAATCCATTCTCAGCTCCTGGATCCCTAATTATACATCTACAAAGTGTTAAACCAGAGACCCTCTGCTCACCTGATATCATTGTAAGACTAGAAAGCCTCAGTTCAGGCTCGGCAGAGACACCCAAGGTGCCTGGAGTCGCCTGATAACAATATGTAGTGGCCCCTCCGAGTGTATAGGACCAGATAGCATCAGTCCAGGCAGGGCAGAAGTAGAAGAGATGGCAAGTGGCCACTATATTCTTTACCAAGGAGGCAATGGTGCTGAGGTTTGGGGTGGGGTGTGAGGGTGCATGTGGCATTGAGGAGAGACCCCACTCCCAAGGCATTACAGCCCCAAGCACTGGGGGAAAGAATCCACTCGGGGGTCCCATTGCAGTCCTGTCTCATCACTTGATCAAGTGCTGCCCTGTATGGCTAGCTTGCATCACAGATGTGGGAGTGTCTAAAGCATGGAGTTTGGCAGAGGCAACAGCAGTGTGCGAATGCCAGACCCCCAGCTTAGCTTCTGCCTCTGGATCTGGATTCTGCTCCCATATTATGAATCTTTGTGTACTGTAGGGTTAAGGCTGGTGGGTAGGATAGGCACAAGGTAAAGTCACACTTCTGCACAATACAGGATACTCCAGCATCGCTACAGCCTGCAACCTGAGTGTTGAGCAGAATATTGGCCACACCTCCGGAACTCTCGAGAACACTGAGCACACAAAGCTCAGGGGACAGACAGTCCACTACCTCACTTTTAGGTGAAGGAAAGCCAGGACGTTAGTGGCCACACACAGGGTTCTAAGTCTGGGGAGGTAGAGGCAGGCTCCTAGTTCTCCCTTGATAACACTAGCTTTGGAAGAAGCTGTGCAACAGCAGCCATGAGTCTCTAGATCCCAGATCTGTGGAGGAAATGGGAGAAAGTAACAGGTTTGTCTTCTTGCTCTTTCTTTAGATAGGATCTCCTCATGTAGCCCAGGCTGGCCTCAGAATCTAAATCCTGTATGAGCTACACACTCAGCTAGTAATACATTCTGCACATTTGCTGTGTTTCCACAGCTGTTATTTGTTGTGGGGTAAGGCTTGACTTGGCCATGTTTAAACTATAGCCCATGTCCACTCCTGCCAAAAGTCAAAACACTGAAAGGGGTCCTTCGCCATTGTCACTGAGAAGAAGACAAGGAGGCTTACATCCCTGGTCCCCTCAATCATGGGAGTGTGGAAGGTGACCAAAGAGAGGGTTCAATTGTGACCAGGAATCTCTGGGCTTTATCTCCTTCTCCATGGACCCAGCTTTCATGGGGAGCTGATGGCTTGGATCTGATTTGTGGAACCTTGATAATCAAACCTGTTCCCAGTTCTTAATACAAGACCACTAATTCAGTCACTGGGCAGATACTTGGAAGACACATGGAATGGACTCCTATAGGGCTGTTGTTTGAGGACATGATGGCCCAGAGTCCATCTACTTGGGTTGGAGTCCAAGCGACTCCATCTGAGTAGCCTCACACAAGTTCCTAACATCTCTTCCACTCAGTGTTGTCTGTAAAATAGAGACAACACTGCCTACCTTATAGTGTTGCATAGAGAAGTGGTTAAAATATAGTAATGGTACAACATGATTGGAATAACATTTCTGTCAATCATTTGTTATACTTATAAATCGTGGCGTGGCTCTGACATTCTCCTAGCAGACTGTGAGCTGGTGAGAGCTGCAGTGGATGAAGAGCAGCTGAAGCTGGGTGGTGGTGTCACATGGCTTTAATCCCAGCACTTGGGAGGCAGGGGCAGGTGGATATCTGTGAGTTTGAGGCCAGTCTGGTCTACAAATCAAGACACTGTTCTCTGTGTCTCTCTGAGCCATGGCTTTCCAACTGGGCTCTGCCCAACTTCAGCTGCTATCTTTCTAGCGTTGGCAGTGTCCAGCAGCTGAGCAGTGTTGAGAAGCAATGCCAAGCCAAAAGTCCTTTCTAGTTTCCTGGGCTTTTCTTGTTACCCAGGACCATGTGCACTGCCAGGTGCCAGGCTGGTTCAATAGAAATCCAACCTCCACCACAACCCTCCCTTCAAATGGTGAATAACACCAGTTCCTCAGGATGAGGCACAATTCGGAAATGGGGTTGTTTAGGTACAAGCAGTAACAATGAGGTCATCGTGGAGCAGGCTACACTCTAACCCAATACAGCCGGAGGCTTTGCAAGAAAGATGGCACATGAAGATGGTGGCACAGATCAAGGGCAGTACATCTACAACCAAAGAATACCAGGATTGCCAGAAGACTATCAAGGGATAGGCAGGGGGTCTGGATCCAACCCACTTTCACAGCCCTCCAAAGGCCCCAGCCACCTGACACCTTGGGCTTCCAGCCTCTGAGCCATAAGCCAGAGCATTTCTGTTATCTAACCCACTCTGCTTCTGGCATGTTGTTATGGCAGCCCATGTGAGTCTGCTTTCTATCAGTATTATGGACACTTTCGAAACTAAACTTGAGAGGAAAGCTCTGTTTGGACTCATGGTTCCAGGGAATACAATATAAAGTCTTGGTGGCCTTGCTGCGTTTAGGCCTGTGCAGAGCAGCACTTCCTGACAGAGGCATGGGGGAGGGGGAAGGGCACACAGAACTGCTCATCCTGTGGCCAGGTAGCCAAAGAGTAAGCAGGGGGACAAGGTGCCACTGTCCCCTTCCAGATCATGCTCCTCCCAACAACCTGAAGAACCAGTAGGCCCCACTTCTTAGAGGTTCCTCCACCTCCCAATAGCTCTGTGCTGGTGACCAAGCCTCTCATACTCAGGCCACTGAACCAAACTTTAGCACAGCCTTGCAAACTATTGACCTCTTACACCAGCTTTGGGAGGCAGGAAACTCTAACAAGAGTGAGCTCGTGAGCCCGGGCAGGGTTCTGTCTTCAACTTGGCCCAGATGACAAATGCTGTCTGGAGTCTTTGCGTCTTCAAGCTGCATTCTAATCCCTCGAATTCACACTCTGCTTGTTTTCCATTTGTTTTCTGAGATGTTAGCAAACTGGCTACAAAAGTTCCAGCCCATCCCCCCATATCTGTGTGGATCTTCGCCTGCTGCAAAGTCAGCAGGGAGGCTCACATTGACTCCCCAGGGAAAGGGCACCCCAAGTGTGCTTTGCTCAAAGGACAGCCCCTCTCCGGAGCACAATCATTTTGCTGGATGGAAAGAAAGGTAACCTGCAGGGCCATTATCACCACCCCTGCCCTGGCAACCCTTTACTCACTGATTTTTTTTTCCTTACTTTCTGATGTGAGGTGCTATGATTTGGGCATGCTTCCAAAAGTCTCTATTGCAAACCCAATCCCTAAATTCACGTTAGTTGTACCTAAAAGAAGGCAGCTGGGACTTGATGAGGTCTCCCATGATGGAGTTAGTGGTTCCATTAGAAGAGAAAGACAGGGCTGGGGTATAGGTTGGTGGTAGAGTGCTTGTCTAATGTGGGAGTTTGAATAGGAATGGCCCCCATAGACTCATGTGCATGAATGCTTGTCTCTAGGGAGTGGCACTATTAGGAGGTGTGATCTTGTTGGAGTATGTGTGGCCTTGTTGCAGGAAGTATGTCACTGTAGGGGCAGGCTTTGAGATCTCCTATGTTCAAGCTATGCCCAGTGTGGCACAGTCTCCTTCTTGGTCCACAGGTGAAGTAGAACTCTCAGCTACTTCTCCAGCACCAAGTCCGCCTACACACTGCCATGCTTCCTGCCATGACAATAATGGACTAAACCTCTGAAATTGTAAGCCAGTCCCAGTTAAATGATGTCCTTTGTAAGAGTTGCCTTGGTCATGGTGTCTCTTCACAGCAATGAAGCCCTAAGACACCTACCATGTGCAAGACCATGGGCTCCACCGTGGGCACCTAAAAATGTACTGAAAACAAAGAAGAGAGACCTAAGCTAACACATTTGCCCTGTCTGACCATGCAATGCCTCTCACTATATTATGATACAGCAAGAAGACCTCAATTAGATGTCAATGTCTTGCTCTTGGGTTTCCTGCCTCAGAACCATGAACTAAACAAACCTGGGCTCTTTTGTAAGTTGGTTTGTCTCAGGTATTTTGTTATAGCACCAAGGAATGGACTAATACATAAGGGTCCCGAGAGGAAATGTAATTCTGGAGTCTGGGGAAAGCCATCTGAAGTGGGATGAGTTGATACCTAAGACCCATAAAGGAAAGGTAGGGAGATACTTGCTACATAGAAGTTTAGACTGAGTTATCAAATTGGCATCAACCTCCCCAACTAGAAATAGCTACTGCAAACATGAGGTAGGAGCTCACCAGGAGGTCAACATCTGCCAACCAGCAGAAGTGAGAAGCTTGAGCTGAGGGGCCCATTTTTGAACCTAGCTGATCACCAGTTCACCCAGTGACTTAATTTCTGCGGCCATCAAGCCCATGCTGCATTTACCCTATTGAATTTCACCCATGCCCAATAAAACCACTGTGCAGTGAGTCCAGTGTAATCACATTGCCTTCAGCAAGGACGATTCCTCTACAAGGTGGGTCTTTCTCCCATGTTGGGAAGGAGTAAACTACTAAAAGAACTAAGTCAATTTAGAAGGTTTGAGTGAGTCACCTGAAGTCACCCGGCTTATGTGGTTTCTGAGTTTAAATTCAGGGTTGTATGTCTCTGGAGCTCTCGGTTACCCTCTCCCTGATCCACATGTCCTTGTCCATTTGTAGAATTGTTGCTGGGAGAAGGGTACCTTTCCAGCACACCCCATTCACCCAGGACCATGGTGAACTCAGCTAGGACTGTGAGAAGAACCACTTGTGTTGGGTTAAAACAGACAAAAGTAATAAACTTATTGTCTAAATCTAGAGAAAATGTGCAGTGTCCCAAAAAGAGGTGCCCATGCTATGCCAGTTAGCATTATAACAAATAACTTTCCCTGAATTCTAATTCCGGTTGACAAAAGACAGCCCCGTTTGTGGCTCAAAGTGTTCCATTTATAGAGAATACTGAATGAAAAAGGCAATCTGAATCCATCACTTCACTCCCGGTTAGAGAATGCCAGAAACCAGCAGCCTCCTGAGAATGTTTGTATGTCCCTATTATTTGGAGGAGTTAAATATTTGGGCTGAAAACTAATTCAAAGAATGAAGATGTTCTGCTTAGGCATGCTAGACTTCGAGCTTGGCTCCTGGTTCATTAGCTGTTGTTTGATTGGAATAGTACAGTCTGAAATAACTCACACACCATATTTTCAAGATGGGATTTCAATATATTTTAAACACACATTGGGAAGCTATTCAATATGCCTGAATCATCACAGGCTAGATGCTAATCTTGTAATCACAAGTTGAGATGAGAAGAAAATGGAGAGATGATGGGGAAAGAAAATAGGATGGAAGACATGTCCCCACATACAAAATTATGATTACCGGAGAGCTGCAAGATTCAAAGTGGGTGGGAAGCTCATTAAAAACTTGGAGTCCTCTACACGGTGACTTTGGATGAAGCTTTTAGACGAATTTGATTTTCAAAATAAATCAAACAGTGGAGTTCATAAATCTCATCATTTTAATCAAACTTTCTCATAAGATTGCTTCTGGGCCCCAGCTATATTGCTGGCTGTACTCTCTCTCCATACTTGGTTGTATAGGTTCACTTTTAACCTCACTGCGGAGGCTGGGAGGATCTTATGCTTATTACTGTACAGGAGCCGTCTTGGACCACACAGAGAAGTCTCAGGACATCCCAGGCACCCCCCACCCCCACCCCGTGCAGTCTTTGGCAGGATTTTCTCCTCCTCTACTCAGTCTTACTCCTTCTGACATCTTACCCAGTCCAGAGTTTAAGAGTCTATCCAAATGCTAATATCGCCCAATTCTATACCACTAGCCCTGGCCACCCCCACCCCAAATCCCCATTGACTCTGTCCAACACATGGGCAGCTGTGTTCCTGGTCTTACACCTCGCATTTGCCACATTCCCCATCTCAGATTTTGTGTTAGACCCCAAGTCTTGGTGCTACGCTTGACTCCTCTTGCCTTAAAAACTGCTTTATTGACACATCACTCACATATCACAAAATTCACATTTTAACATGTTCAATTCAGGGGGCTTCAGCAGGCCATGAAGTTACACACCCATCACCACTACCTAATACCAGGGCATCCCATCAGCCCTTTTGGGACCCCCTTAGCCTTTGTCAGCCATTCTGTGTTCTGTCCACACTTCAATCCCTGGTTAAAACACTTTCTGTCTCTTGGTTTCTTCCGGAAATGGAAGAAACAAGACAATATGTGGCTTCTTGTGACTTTCACCTAGTGTCATGCCTCCAAGGTTCCCCCATGTGATATAGATGGGAGCTTCACACACTACATTTTTATATTATTTTATTTTTGCTACTTACTAGTTGCCGGACCTTTGAGTTGCATCTACCCTTTAACTACGGCAAACAATGCTATCATAGGCATATCATATCATAGGCATTTGAGGAATGTATGCTTTTAGTTCTCTCTAGCATATCCCCAGGGGTGGAAACCCTGAGTCATATCCTTATTATTTACCACTTGAGAACAACAGATAGAATGATTTTTTAAAATGGCATTTTTATACCAATATATAAAATTTTCTATTTCTTCTCATTTTTATCAGCATCTGCTAATGTCTTTTTTTTCTTTTTTTAATTTTAGCCATCTGCTCGAGTGTAGAGTTGTATCTTTTGTGGTTTGGGTTCTGTTTTCCCATGACTGTGATGTTGAGCACTGTATGCCATGATTGGCCATTTTTGAAGAAGTGTCTACTCAAATCTTTCAGCAGTGTTTCTGTTGGCTGTCAGTATTTTTTATTACTAAGTACTAAAAATTCTAGTCTTGATGCAAATTTCCTATCAGACACATGGCTTTCAATATCCCCCCATTGCATAGGCTGTCTGTTTCTTGTGTTAATGATGCCCTATGAAGTACAGATGCTTCTAATTGTGACAAAGCCTAATTTATTTTCTTTTGTTTCTTGAACTTTTGGTGTCATTTCTTAGAAACTAATGCCTAACCCAAGGTCATAGAGGTATTTCTTTCTCTCTTTTTTCTCTTTCTTTCTTTCTTTCTTTCTTTTTTTTCTGTTTGAGACAGGATTTCCCACCTCCTACTAATTTATTCCAAATTCCCACCCTGGGGCCACAGACAGCCCAGTAAGCTAGGCAAATGGTTTGCAAAGTCTAGTCAGATCCTGTGAAGAAGCAAGTATAATGACAGAGAAGGGAGGCAGTCAGACTGCTTTTTACATAAACAACAGTGCACTGCAGAGGTGCCGGGATAACCAAGCATTAGATGTGGACAGATGTTTAGTATATGGAGGAAACAAAGCCAAACTGTGATGTCATTGTCTCCACCTAGGTCAGAAATGCTTAGGCTCTGAAGCTCATGGGTAACATTTCAGGGAGGCACAACGCGCCCAGTGTGTATTGCAGAGTGAGAGCTAGCCACTGGTGGCAAGGGGCAGAATTCCCAACTCCACTTCTCCATCTTCCAGACACATGGGGGAAAGACTGGGACAGGGACTCTCTGGACAGTGTGCAGGCAGGGGCCTACATGCTGGAAGGGCTGCACACGGCCCCAAGCGTCAGCGAGGAGAGCTCCATAGCAATCAACTGCTTATGCACATGTGTGTACAGATACAGTCTCAGACACACACAAACATATACACACATACACATATACATACACGCGCGCACACACACACACACACACACATGCTCACACAGTATAGAGATGGACAGACACTTATGTAGACACACACATACATATACCTTCACACACTCACCCCCTCCTAAAGCAAATACACACATCTAAACCCCGCATGAGCCTTTGTCAAGACAGAGGTTCCCCACATTGCCAAAGATGGAGACAGGCGAATTGGCTAGGTGGCTAAGGCGGGAGGACTGTGGGGAGCTCCAGGCCATTCTGGGCTACGGTGGGAGACCAGGCTTCAAAGACAAATAAATAAACAAGCAAACGAATGAATAAAACCTGCCTAAAAGATGTATGTGTGAAAAACGTTAAGAGAAGCAGACCTTGACTGTGTTGTCCGCAGATATGGAAAATACTTTGTTTTCTTCAAAAGCTACGAGCACATACACCACAGGAGCTGCGTGGCCTCTCGGCACATCTGTTGGTTTTCTATAAAGAAACAAATGAGCACAAGGCCGTTCTACCTGCTATTTCTATTTCAAAAATGCAAACCTCAGCTTGGCCCAGATCTGGGCCGCTCTCTTCAGTCTGGAGGAGGCTTATGCTTCCCTCTGATATCACCCAAGTATATATTTCATGTAATAAAAGGACTGAAGCAAAATAATAGTCAGTTCAGCCACAGAACTCGGAGAGTGTATGGGGGAGGGGGCGCTGAGGCTCAGCTTCTCTGCCTGTTAACAATAGCTGCATAAAAGAAATAGGCGAGAAAGGCCCGAGGCGGGGCTGCCATCGGTGAGTGAACAGCTTTAAAATCTGGCCTTGCAATATAAGGTTATTTTGAAGTGCTCTTGTAGGGGCTGGGTTTCTGAAAGGGTCTGGACATGGGTGGGGAGGGGAGGGGCTGGCTGAGGCTAATGGAAGAGCACATGCCTGCTTTTAACCACCACAGAATCTATTTTACTATGTATCTCACGTTGTTCTGAGTCTCTTTTTGGGCTGGCATTTATTTTCATGATTACCCTAGAAGGTAAGTGTCTTGTCGCCACTGTAAATGGGAACACTGAGTCTGTCGCAGAGAACCTCCTGGTTGGGAAATCACAGCAGCACAATCAGATTTAAGGTGCTTACCCACTGTGCCTCACGGTACTGACTATTCCCTGTACCATGGATGAACACAGGATCACCTTGTGGGTCTCCCCAGACAGGAACCTGGGCATACATTAGTGATTCTTGCTCACCAGGACAGAAGGATCAACGCCCTACGTCCCACTCCCCTCCCATCTTCAGCTCTTTTGCCTGCGGGGCTTCTCCGCCATTACTTCGCCGGGCTCCAAGTGCCTCATTGCTAAGTGGACTTAATGCCAGGGCCAGAGACGACAGGCAGATGGGTTACAGCCATCACTACACAACAGGTCTCCATATATAATCAAGTGGAACTGGGGTGTCGGGAGCAGGCTTTTTCTCCCAGCCCCAAGCTCCTGGAATAACGACTCAGACTCAAAATATATTTACAAATACCTTGGCCATATAGCTAGGCTCGTCCCCTGACTAGCTAATAACTTAAGATAACCTATTTATACTAATCTAAGTTCTGCCATGTGGCTGGTTACCTCTGCTCAGGTCCAGAGCCCCTACCATCCTCAGGTCCCGGCAGGCTCCTCCCACGCCTGGCACTCTCCCGGAATCCTCTCTGGCTACCGGATGTCTCACCTTCTATTTTACCTTTTCCTATAGGCTGGAGGATTTTTATTGACAGGTGCTTCATCCATACAATACACAGATATTCTCTCTACCCTGGGGAGATGGCTCAGTGGATAGAGGGCTTGCTATGCAGGCCTGAGGGACGGAACGTATCCCCAGATCCCACAGAAATGTTGGATGGAGTGGCGTTGGCAGCCTGCTTGTAATTCCAGCACTTGGAAGGCAAGGACCGAGGATTCCCGGAGCAAGCTGGCTAGCTATATTATTACCGATGACAGCAAATTCTGGTTTCAACTGAGAGACTCTGCCTCAAAGAATACGGTGGAGAGTGACCGGCTCCTGTCTGCTTTCTGTTGCTGTGGTAAACATGGCAACCCAAAGGAACTTGGGAAGGAAAGGGTTTATTCCGGCTTACAGCTCCTAGGCCATAGACTGTCAATGAGGGAGGTATCTTCTCACTTGAGGTTCTAGTTTATGTCAAGCTGACAAAAATCTAAATCAGCACGACTCTTCGTGTCAGTTTCAGGCAAACACACACACACACACACACAAAAGCACTGGCATAGACATGCCAACATGCATACACGTGTGCACATGCCAACCACATATGACAAGAATAAAGTGGATAAAAAACTAAAACGTTTCTGGGTGCTTGCTCAGAAGGGCCTACTGCATGAAATGCAGGCCTGGCCCAAAGCATATGGCGATATTCCACCGAGGGGCTGACAGTCGTGGACCTTCAGTGGCTTTTTGTTTGGTTCCCCAGGACCTCAACCCCAGCGTTTGCAGAACAATCATGGCTTTCTTCTGTCAATTATGTTGATTATATTAAAATGTAGGCATGGTAGAGTCATTAATTCCGATGGGGCTAACCCCCATGCTCTCAGCAGGATGTGAGGCATACTAACTATACACTCAAAATCTCCAGTTACTGTCTGCAGCTGATCTTGGCCCTTTAATGGTAAGATGCCACCAGACAAGAGGAAGTCATAGAGAGCCAGAGGAATGACATCCCATAGTTCTGCGTCCATTGTAAAGTATTTACATTTGATTTGTTTCGTTTGAGACATGGTGTCTATACGTAGCCCAGGTTGGCCTTAACCTTGAGGTCAAGCCTCACCTTCCTACATGCATTACAGGCATGCCCACCATGTCCTGCTGGACTTTACATTCCACACCAGTTAAAATGAAAACAATTCAAATGTTTTATTTTCTGCCTATGACTCTTCGGCCTGCAAGTATGTCTGCGCACCATGCCCATGAAGGCCAGCAGATGGACTGGAATTACAGAGATGATTTTGGGCGATCATGTGGGTGCTGGGAATTGAACCTCTTACCCGCTGAGCCAGCTCTCCAGTGGCCCCTGCGGTGAACTTTTAGAGGCAAAAAAAAAAAAAAAAAAAAAAAAAATGGAAATGTCCCAGGCTCTGTGTATGGGGAGATAAATTTTGGACCTAGGCTTTTCAATGAGTCCCAGAGGGAGTCCTCAGTCACATTTTCATTTAATTTACTACATCAAAAATCTCTTTACTCTTGGTAAGAGAAAGACAACTTACTCGGGCCTGTAAGGGTCCCAGACCCTGATGACTGGATTCATTCCACCCGTCACCAGCAGGCTTTTCCTCCTGCAGAAGGAGAAGGCCTTGACTCCCCCGTGGATGCAGAACACGGTGCGACCACATTGTGCTTGCCTTTTGGGCAGAGAAAAGGATGCTGACCTGCTCCCCATCTTGACATTCCTCCCAGGGTGTCTTATTTCTTTTAGCTCTTCCTTGACATTTGTTGCTCCCATAGTGAACCCTAAAATATTCACAGGAAAACAAGACATGGCCTCTTACTGTGATCACTCAATTCCCTGACAGCCTACTGTTTTTATTAAGGTCCCAGACTCATTCTCAGTAATGGCACTGGTATTTTCTCTCATCCCCAGGGGTTAAATTCCAGACAGCCTGAAAATAGAAGTGAGTAAGAAAAGGCTCTTTTTGCTTTCCTAAAAAGGGACATGGGACACCTGGGAGGACAGGGGTGGCATGAAGGCTACCTGCCAGTTCGGCTTCCACGGCCCCTGGTCTGGCCTCTCCGACAATGCTTCTATTTGAGTATTTCAGAAATTCAGTGATTCAAGAACATTCCTCTCCATCTTAGAGTGAGAAAGCACAGAACATTTGCCACCCAGAGAACATCAGAACTGTCCTGGAGAGGTGACTCAGGCGTCAACAGCACCGGCTGCTCTTCCAGAGGACCAGAGTTTGATTCCCTGGCATGCACATGGTGGCTCGACCATCTGTAACTCCAGTTCCCCGGGATCTGATGCCTTCTCTTGCCTCCACAGGACATGGTATGAGCATAGTACACACGCACATACGAAGACAAAACACGCAGAAAACACCCATGGTACACATGCACATACGAAGACAAAACACCCAGAAAACACCCATGGTACACACGCACATACGAAGACAAAACACGCAGAAAACACCCATGGTACACACGCACATACGAAGACAAAACACCCAGAAAACACCCATGGTACACATGCACATACGAAGACAAAACACCCAGAAAACACCCATGGTACACACGCACATACGAAGACAAAACACCCAGAAAACACCCATATACTTAAGAAATAATTTCAAAATTGCAAAGGAAATTGCAGAAGGAAGCAAGCGTTGAACCCAGGACTGTCTGAAGTCCACTGAAGTCCACTAAGCACCAGACAATTGTTTCCTACATTTATTTGGACAGATAAGTTCAGCTGAAAGATTGGCTGACTTACGAATCTTCTCAACAATGGGACCCAAATAGTTGCATCAACACCTTCCTGTGGGTTTCCAACAGGGTCTGACCTGAGGATTGATACGGAGGATCCCCCATATGCTCAGTGGCACTTCCTGATCCCTGTCACCTGGTTTCTCCTGGACACTCAGAGCCACTGTGTTCCAAGTGGCCTTGGAGAAAGAAGGTGGAAGAATAGTGTTCAGTTCCCTGCTCTCCACGCATTGCTTGGGACCCATTGGGTTAGAGTTAGGGTTAGGCTTGTCTGAACATTGTGTCTGTTACTACAAGTTACAAAGCCGACACCTTCCCAAGAATCAAAAGAAGAATGTGCCTTTCAGGAAAGCTTCATGACGTCTAATGCAGGCTCCATCTTCAAGGGCACATGCTGCTCCACTCAGTGAGTACAGTCTTGTCAAGGGCTTTCTGATTCCTCAAGAGAGGCACAATGTCTCGATTTTCAGCGTGAACCTGTAGTTTTCAATGTTGCCACTATTCTGTGGCCTGCTCTTGGCACGTATGGTTTGGGGAAACATCTCTGCTGTGGAATTCAGAGATATGTCTAGAAATGTGGATCGGGCATCCTCATTCCCCCCTCCCATTTCTCTGAACCTCTTTCCTTTTGCCTGGCCCAAAGCCCCAAAGCTGAGAGTGCCAGCCGTCCATTCCATGAGTCCCACTAAAGAACTCGGACTATCGCTGAACAACTTGTAGATGGACCTCCGCACTATTCATGGCTGTCATCCAAGTCTTTTTTTTGGTGAACATATTGACAGAGAACTTGGATGAGAACTCTAGTCCTCTCTACACAACAGTGAAAGTCTGCATTGGGTAGAGAAGCTGGCTAACCACTCTGGCCCTGCCCCTCACTCCTTTGTAAGACAACAGAACTAGCCAGAGCATCTGGGTAAGCGCCAAAGAGACATGGCACACTTGCCTCAAACAACAGCTTGACACGTTTCTTGTTCGCCCCTCTTGTTTTGAACAGAGTTCTGAAACTTCTGAGCAGGTGTGTGACTCTGAATTTTATTTTATTCTCCAAGTGAAAAGTGAGTAAGTCAGTTCATTTGCATGAACTCTAGCGACTGTCTTCCAGTAGAGCAATACAAAGATACGTATTTAAGTGGTTGTCATGGAAACCAGAGAGCACAGCTCTTCTCCAAGGTCTGAAGGAAGGATGATGAAAAGTTTTTAAGTGATCGCCATGGAAACCAAGAACAGATTCGGTTTCCAACAGAACAGGGCTGGTCGAGATCCTCTGAGCTAAGCTAGCAGACAAGCCTTCAGGGATGAGGGTGCTGGGAGACTTGTTAGAGCCTGAGTCATTTCCAAACCACAGGCTCACACTGGCCCATAGGATCAGCAGCCAGGTGAGCAGACTCCCATGAGCTCAGCCCTTGCCTCCTCTGACTCAAGATGTATTTTGAGGCTTCTCTTAATTACCCAGCCCAGTGTTTTCTCTCTTGCTGTCCATTAATTTACTTACCAGAGCAAGTACCCCACAGGTCTGGGATCACAAAATGGAACCCTGCTTCTGTTTGTTGGGGAGAAGACACTCCTAGGCATCCAGCCCTGTTTTCCGTGTGGCCTTAACCAAGATATGTTTCCCTTTGCATATTCACTAATGACAAAAATGAGGCTAGACATTCCGCCTTAAATAAACGACAGTATGGGACGTGCTTCTTGCATTTTGACAGTGAATTGAGGTGCTTGGCAGTGCTGCCGCTTTCTTCTGTTATAATGTTCCCCTTCCACTAGGCGAGTGTACCTGGGAATAAGTTGCTGACCATAAGATAAGCTTTAAAGCCTCCAAATGTATAAAGGAGGGAGCTCAGGCTCTGCTGAAGGTTTCTTTGCCTTAAAGGGGACAATGGGGAGTCTTAGGAATGGAAGAATTACCTCTCCAATGCTGTGATTTATCTAGCTGCTACTGAGGGGAGAAGGCTGGTACCAGGCATTCTCTCTCCCTCTCTCTCTCTCTCTCTCTCTCTCTCTCTCTCTCTCTCTCTCTCACACACACACACACACACACACACACACACACACACACACACTGTAGCAATCAGCAGGCGGCACTGGGAACTACCTGGATAGGCTTGAGTTTGGGGAGGTGGGGTGTTGTAAGGACAATGGCGTTCGAGAAAAAACGTTTGACAACCGATTGTTGCCTCAGTCCTCTGGTTGCCCCTGGGTGTGACAGTTCAGAGCACTGCATGAGAAATGGATTCAGTTTGATTACTGCCTTCACAGATTCACTCACTTGACAAATATCTGCTGAGCACCTGTTAGATGCTTGGTGCCATTCTAAACCCTTAGGAGCTAACAACGAACAAAGCAGTCGAGGATTCCTGACACCGAGGGGAGACAGACTATAAGAAACACATACAACATACAACATACCAGAAACGGGTTAGATCTGTGGATTCAAACAAGGGAAGAGTAAGGCAGGGAAGGCTGGGGGTAGGACAATCCAAGGTCTCCACATCCAACAAAGTGCCAGGATAAAGGTGGATAAGATGAGACAGATGAACAAAGGGTTGAGAAAGGTGGAGTGAGTGGGCTTTGTGGGAATTTGCGAGAATCTTCTCAGAAGGAGAAAGCGTAGTCCCAAATACTGCCAGGGAACCATTGGGGCTGGAAGAGAGAGCATGAGGATGGAAATAGATGTAAACAGATGAGCAAGGAGTGGAGGGTCAGTCACACACAGTCATGCAAACTTTGAAGGAGTGGAGGGTCAGTCACACACAGTCATGCAAACTTTGAAGGAGTGGAGGGTCAGTCACACACAGTCATGCAAACTTTGAAGGAGTGGAGGGTCAGTCACACACAGTCATGCAAACTTTGGCTGTCATTCTATGTGAAATGGGGGTTCACCAGGTGTGCTGGTTAGTTTTGGCCAACTTGACACAAGCTATAATCATTTGGAAAGAAGAAAACTCAATTTGTGAAACTACTGCTGTGAGACTGGCCTGTAGGTGTTTTCTTATTGATGTGGGAGGGCCCAGTCCACTGTGGGAGGGCCCAGTCCACTGTGGGTGATCCTACTCCTGGGCAGGTGGTACTGGGTGGTTTAAGAAAGCAGGCTGACAAGCCATGGGGAGCAAGTCAGTAAGCAATACCTCTCCATGGTCTCTTCTTCAGTTCCTGCCTCCAGGTTCCTATACTGCTTGATATTCTGTCCTGACTTCTGCCAATGATGAACAATGCTCAGGACATACATGCCAAATAAATTCTTTCTTCCATGAGTTACTTTTGGTCATGGTGTTTTATCACAGAAACAATGAGAAAAATAATAAATCAGGGGACCTGGGGGGATGTGATACCTCATTTTACCATCTCTCTCATGTGGAGGAGTTTTAATCCAGCAACATGACTGCTCTCACAAGGGATCACATCCAAAGACTCTCTAGGTCTGTGTGATCCTGTTGGAATGACAAACTTTTAATCGCTCTGGCTGGAATACAGACAGACACACCCTTAGTACACATCTTTACCCCAAATAATGAAGGTAAAGTTAGTTTGTAGAAGGAAGCACCTATGCTTGAAAGTGATGTCTAATTGAGGGACAAAGTGATGAGTCAGTGTAGAAAAAAAATGGCTAATTAAATTATTTGCTAGTATTTATATTATATTAATTGGTATGGCAGTATTAATCCTTAACCCACCACTACAGATGAATGCACACAGACACTGGATGGATTTTAACAAGCCTTGGCCTGAATTGTCCAATCCTAGACCATCTAAGTTAGCTCATAATTCTATTACCCAAATATGGCCCCATATATACATATGTCCCTTTGGACTGCTATTTTCCATGCATGCCAATGTTCCAGGCCATGTGGAATGTTCTTTAATCTAACCCATGGCATGTGTTCTTCCTCCTTCTTGTTCCTGGCTTCTTCCTCCCAAGATGCTCTCTGTCTCAGAAGCCCACACACCTTAGTCCCACCTACCTCTGTCTTTGCCCAGTCTCAGGCCTCAGCATTTTATTCAACCAATCAGAAACAATGTAAGTAGCAGAAAGCAAGCAGGACCAATTCATTAACATTTAGAATGCTTAATGTTAATCCATCAAATCAGAGAAAGATTTGACAGAGTCAGTCAGAGATAGGATGCGCTCAACTCTCAGGAGAACAGTCAGGAAAGAGAAGCTACTTGAGAGCATTACAGTAGAGTTGAGAGAATAGAGTAGGGTAAGGTGGGAGAGAGTAGAGAAGACAATAGAGTGGAGAGTTCAGTAGAGAAGACAGTACAGTAGAGAAAGGAGTAGAGTTGAGCTGAGTCCAGTCAGTGGATTGGAAGTCAGTGAGGAGTGTCCGTTCAGTGGCGGTGAGTGCAGTTTAGTTTGGTGCAGTTCAGCTGAGTGCAGTTGAGTTCCTGCAGCTGAGTTCGTGCAGTTCCATTCAGTTTGTGCAGTCAGTGCAGGTGAGCTCAGTTGACTTTGTGCAGTCAGTACAGTTCAGGTCATTGAGTTCAGTTTTTCCAAGCAGAGTAATTCAGTCAGAAGCCAAGAGAAACCAGAATGAATCAGTCAGGAGAGGAGTTTGAGCCAGAACAGCTGAGTTGAACCAGCCAGCCAGAGTTTAAAAGGACTAATAAGGGTGAGCATATTCTGCAGTAAACCTCTGAGATGACAATTACATCTGGCAAATAGCTACTTTTACACTCTCTGGTTGGCATGTGGTGAATGGAACATATGGTGCTAGGGTACAAGATGGAAGTAGAGAGACTAACTATGAGGCTCTTGAAGTGACTTAGAGAAGTAAAGGCAGCAGTCCCTACTGGAAGCAAGAGATGATCCTGGTGGGAGGTGACCACGTTACTGCTGCATCAGGACGGAGAGCCAGTGGGTCAGATGTTGACTGCAATAGAGAAGACTCAAGGGCAACTATTTGTTTTTTTTTTTTTACATGAGCATCTAGAAAGATGGACTTAGCCCTAACTGAGGTGAGGGGGAAGATCTGATTCACCTTTGGACTTAATAATGATGTGCATTCTCTATCCGGACCAATAGGGGAGTTAGGAACAGCAGAAAGGGATGGGTGAGAGGTATGAGTTCACATGTAGGCAGGGTGCTAATGGTTTGATGGATCATCAAGGGAGAGGTGCAGAGATGGGGAGAAGATAACCGAAGGCTGAACTCTGGAGGCCCCAACATTTGGTCAAGGAGAGGTGAAGGAAGAAGCAAGAGAGGCAAAGAAAGAATAGTGTGTGGGAAGGAAAGAGAGGCACAATAGGGTTAGAATTTTGAAGGCAAGGGAGAGATGGACAGGAAGGAGATCTGGGAAGGTCAGGAGTCTCAGTAGCAGAGAGGGAGAATGAGATAGCTCCTAACACATAGCCTTAGAAACAGGAAGGACACTGGTAAGCCTTTGATGTGATGGTGGGGATCAAGGCCAGGTTGAAAGGGTTCATTGAGAGAATGGGAAGAGACATTTGGAAAGGGCAAGGGTAGTCAACTCTCCCAGAAGGTTTATTCTGCAGGCTCCATAAGAGTCAGTATCTTCATCTAGTCCAATGGTTGTTCTCAATCTTCCTAACATAGTTCCTCATGTTGTGGTGACCCCAACCATGGAATTATTTCATTGCTACTTCATAACTGTAATCTTGCTACTGTTATGAATCATGATGTAAATATGTGATATGCAGGATATCTGATATGTGAGCTCCCCCAAAGGGGTCACTACCCATAGGTTGAGAACAGCTGGTCTAGTGTCATACCCATTACATTATAAATACTAACAAAAAGGCACTAGAATGATGTTGATCTGGGGTTTATCCTTCCCTCCTGGAAGCTCTCCAGGGAGATTTAGTTGATAAAAATCGCAGCCGTTTAGAGCTGTGAATGACTTTCATGATCTCTCTTTGTGGTGGGAGAAGGCCGAGAATCAAGATACAAGAGAATGAGCTCTTAGCATCTGAGCTGGTAAGACCCTTAGAGATCCTATCTAACTTATTGTATTAGTCTGAGTTATGTTCCTATGACAAAAATGTCTGACACTCAATGCTCAGGCAGAAAACAGATGCTTATTTATTGGCAGGATCTTACAGCGCAGCCCAGGCTGACCTTGAACTTGTGATCCTTTTACCTCTGCATCTTGGATGCTGAGATGAATTGTACTTAAGACCATGCCTAGCTGGACCAAAAGAAACTTATTTACATCACACTTTTGTATGCTTAAAGTCCAAACTAGGATCAGGTAGCCCACCTGTTTAGCCTCTGCTGAGGGCTCCCTTGGGTGCTGTTCTGGTTGCTTTTTCTTTTCTCAGCTTGACACAAGCTTGAATATTCTGGGAAGAGGGACCCTCAACTGAGAAAAACACTTCCGTCAGACTGGCCTGTAGGCAAGGCTGGAAGGCATTTTCTTGATTAATAATTGATATGGGAGGGCCCAGTGCACTGTGGGCGGTGCCATCCTTGGGCAGGTGGCCCTGGGTTGTATAAGAAAGGTAGCTGAGAAGGAGCCTGAAGAACAAGTGAATAAGCAAGGCTCCTTCATGGTTCTGTGCCAGTTGCTGCCTCTAAGTTCCTGCCCTGACACATGCCCTTTCGTGATGGACTGTAAGCTGTAAGGTGAAGTAAACCTTTTTGTCCCCAAGTTGCTCTTGGTCATGGTGTTTCATTACAGCAATAGAAACCTAGCTAAGGCAGGTACAAGACAGTATGAGGGATGCCATGGTAGTAGAATGGTAGTAGAAGTGTGTGTGTGTGTGTGTGTGTGTGTGTGTGTGTGTGTGTGTGTGAATTTGAGGGGGGTAGAGGGATGGGAACATGAGACAATAGCAAATGCAGAGCTAGAGCAGGAAGAGAGGTGATCTCTCTCTCTTTCTCTCTCTCTCTCTCTCTCTCACACACTCACACACACACACACACACACACACACACATGCACACGTGCCTACTCTGAAACTAGCCAAGGCCTCAGAAGAACTACATTAATCCTTTCCAAATATGATTTCCCTTATGACCTCACCACCTTCCATTAGCCCCCACTTCAAAAAACTCTTCAATCTCTTAATGCTACCCACTTTGGAGACCATGTCTCCAGCACATGAACCTTTGGGAGACACATTCAAATGAAATCTAAACAACATCGTCTATTTAAGTATAAAACACCAAGGCCCGACACATGTTTGTATCAGTAGCTGAATCAAGGCCAGAACACACTGATCCTTATTCTGGAACAATCTCTTTTGATCTTCCCAAACAAAACACTGCCTTCTGAGCTGCTGCAGCCTCCAAAGGCTAATGAGTGTTGGCTTCTTAGAATTCAGACCCGCTAGCATTCTAGAAACCAAGCTTTTCTAGTTCCAAGAAAAACTATCGAAAGTTCCCAAGAAATCCAACCACTGCACATTTCTTTCTGACACTCTGAGGACATAAATGTCAATGGATCAGAAATCTACAAAGGCAATATTTCCTTGAGATGACTCGAGCCCTCAGGCTATGAAGCAGGGAGCTGGAAGAGGCATCTGATGGCTTCTATCAAGAAAGCAGCAAGAGAGAGCGTTCATAGGAGGCTGAGACCCTGCTGCAAGTCATATTGATTTCCCATGATGCTCTGTGGCAAGTGGAACTGCTTTTAGAGAATAGAAAAAGGGGGTGGTGGTGGAGAGGGGAATGTCAGTTTTCTCACAGGCTCAGAAATGTTCAGGTCTAACTGGGCTGTCATAGTGTGGGTGGCTGATCTGAGCTGCCGCAAAAGACTTTATGCGTTATAAATGGGTTGCGTGGTGAGTTCACAGCAGCCTTTAGAGTCAGGGGCAAGGCTGCAGGCTGGAAAGAAGTGGGTTTGGGGAAGCACTCGTCTGAGAATTTCTTCATCTGACCAACTGCGTCAAGATCTCTAAAAGTAACACTCAGGCAACCAGATTTTACAAAGTTCCACAGGTCACCCCACTGGAAACTGGGGGCCACTGACATGTGTAAAAACCTTCTTTTAAACCGTGAAAGGAATCATGATCAGTATCAACATGAAAAACTAAACATTATCCCAGTGCCATTGAATAATTGCATGAGGTTTTCCAATACTGTGTCCAGAGTTTACAACATAATTTTGAAGTATAATGAAGCAAATATGAAGGACTTAGGCTGTCTTTAAGGAGTGAGCCATTAAAAAGTCAGTACATTGCCATGGAAAAGAAGCAATGCTTCCCTTATTTTGACATGCATCCAAGTCATCACTTAATTTAGTTGTAGACTCATTCCATTGCTCTAGGGTGGGGCCTCCACACTACTCAGCTTCCCTTTCCTGAGGCAAACAATTTAAGGGAAGACTAATTTTGGCTTAGTTTCTGAGCTTTCAGTTGGCTGCATGGGTTCCGGGTTGTGTGGAAGCTATGAGGGAGAGCACAGAAGTATCAGCAAGGGTCCAGACTGAACCGGGCCATAAAAAGAGAGAGAAGGAAGGAGAGCAAGAAGGAGGAGAAGAGAGAAGAGAGGAGGAGGCTAAGAGAGGAACCAGGAGCCAAGAGACCAAGGGAACCAAGAAAGTACATAGTCAAAATGGCTGGATTATATAGAAATAGAAGTGGGGCTAGGGAGCCCAGCCTCTAGGAGACAGGGATTTAAGGGATGGAGTGGTATGAGAAGTGTTGGGAGGAAGCCACAGTGGTGACTGAGACTTGTCCCAGGTCTCTTTGAGAGCTGATTGTTGGGATTCAGACCCTGGATGAGTGGCTGAGGTGCCTATTTTACATATCAAAGTGGACCTGGCCTCCAGGTTCTCCCAGCATCCCTCAGTAAGGCATGGATGGCATACCCTGCCCTCTATGTTGAACTTTCCAGCCCTGGGGCTGGCTTCCCCTTCCCCAGAAGCTCTTCCCTGTATAATCCAGACATTTTGGTCTCTTCCTCTCTCTCTCTTTCTACACTTCCTTTCCTCTTTCTCTCTCTGTCTGTACCTCTCTCTCTCTCTCTCTCTCTCTCTGTCTGTCTCTCTCTCTCCATCTCTCTGCATTTCTTCTCTCCTTGCCTGCACGTGCTCTTTCTTGTCCCCCTCCCCTCTATCTCCTTCCCATGACGACTTCCCTGGGCTCAGTCCTTGGAACTAGTGAACCTGGCTGACAGCTGCTTCCCAATAAACCTGGCCTCATATACTTTAATTTGGCTTGGATTGGATCATTTCATTGGCGGAGAATAATTTATCACTAACATGCTTTAAGGGGGTGTCCCCAGTGACCCGCTTCTACCTCCAGGTTTCTGCCTTGAGTTCCAGCTTCGGCTTCTCTCCGTGACGGACTGTAACCTGTAAACTGAATTAAATCCTTTCATCCCTGAGTTGCTTTTGGCCAGTCATTTATCACAGGAGCACAGAAGCAAAGCAGGACAGAGTCAGAGAGTGTCTGACCTTCTGCCTCATTGTGTCTTTGTACAGTAGTCATTTCCCCCACTTTTCCCAATTAGTGAATCTCCCCTCCAGTCCCCACTTCTGGAAAGCGCGCACTAGTGTGTGAGCTCCTGCAGTCTAAACAGGTGTGATCAGGTTCTTTGGAGATTTTTTTGTCAGTTGGCCCTTTAGTCACTGTGACAAAGATAGCCAAGGCAAAAATTTAAAGGAAGGATGACAGGTTACTTTAATTTGCAGTTGAGTACATGGTAGTGTGATGGCTAGTGTTATGTTTTAAGTTGCTGTGCTTAAGAGATCTATAAAACAAAAATGTCTCCGACCTGTAAGTCCCACTTGTCCAAGGACAGATAACTTCTTGGAATGCTAGGGGCTGGCTGTTGGGCATGTAAGACAACAAGCCGTATGTTCCTGCTTCTGTAAACAGGCTTGGTTGCCCCAACTGCACAGGATGTGCTTGGTCACACATAGGAGGGAGGTGCATAAGCAGGAAATACATCAGGGTGTGTGCTTGCCCATGATTGGACAAAGTCAAGAAGTATGACGCCTTGTGGGGTTTGCCTTTTTAAGTCAATGACTAATGTAATTCAGCCCCATAATCCCGGGTTCCCAGCCAGTGTCCATCATCCTGGCTAGAAGTTAGTGAAACCTGTTTCAAATTTGGCTCAAAAACAGTGGGAGTGGTCTTATTCTCACTGGCTAGGATTAACAGTAAGGCAGTTCAGTTGCTTTTAGGATGGTGGCAAGGAAGGCATGGTATGATGGGAGGACATGGTTGAGGAAAACTGTTCTCATCCCAGCAGTCAGAAAACAACAGCAACAACAGACACACACACACACACACACACACACACACACACACACAAACCCAGCAAGGGAGCAGAGACAAAGGCTACCTTCAACTAGGCCCCAATTCCTGGTACCCCGTGTAGCTGGGACCAGCAGTGGGTCAGTCCATGGTGAAGTTTAGCACCCTAATGACCCAGCTTCCTCTTAGTGACATCACTGTGAAGGAAACCAAGCCTAAGATGGTGCTTCATATCTGAACCATAATGCTGACCGCCTTGGCTTTGTTAAATCACGGTTGCCGCAGATGGGACAAATTGCTCCAATGAGCTCGCTCCTAACCACGGCATTTGGATCAAGGACCAAGAGAGTCAGTGGTTGGTGATGAAACTTTGTGAGACTCGGGCTTTCGGCTGTCAGAGGAAACTAGTGTGGAGAGGGAATCGTCAGACCCTACCTTTCCTCTGCTACTTGAGCCCCCTACCTTTGCATAACTCTGAATTTTATTTCCTTCAGTGCAGAAAAGGCAAAAGTTGCTGCGCATAGACTAGCCTATAAAATGATGCAAATAGTGGATGTTGTGGATGCTAAGAAAGGGGACACACCTAAGGTATTTAGGGTTGACCTTGACCTTAAGGGAGGGTTCCAGTTAGATGAAGCTTCTTGGTCAGACAGAGGGCAGGTACTGCCTTCACAGGTCAGATCTAGACCAATGGACTCTTGATATCCACTAAATGCCAGAGAACGTATTCTCTTTCGTTCCGGCCTCCATTGCAATGTTAGCTACTCCACAGAGCCAAGATCATCTTGGCCAAATCCATCACAGGCAGGTTCAGATTAAGACTTCCCTTAATCCCACTCCGAAAGGTCTACTGCCTCAGGCAAGGACAGCTAGCTCAACCTCATCAGCTGAAAGATACCTCTCCTCCCCCATCATGTAAAATCTGTTTGTTTTTCCATCATTTTGCTCTCTTTGCCCCTCTCCCCATGAGACAGCCTTGGCAGTTTGATAACCCAACAAAGCTTTCTTCCTACCCATGAACTAAATGCTGCTTTTTGAACTCTTAAAACTTCCCACCTAGCCGGGCGGTGGTGGCGCACGCCTTTAATCCCAGCACTTGGGAGGCAGAGGCAGGCGGATCTTTGTGAGTTCGAGGCCAGCCTGGTCTACAAAGTGAGTCCAGGACAGCCAGGGCTACACAGAGAAACCCTGTCTCGAAAAACCAAAAAAAAAAAAAAAAAAAAAAACTTCCCACCTCTCCCTTCATGGACACACTCCATTACCTGCAGTTTCATATCTACGATCCCACACTCATATCTGCTGTACTCAGATAGTGGAGCCTGGTATTGCTGTAAACAAATTTTGTTCATGTTTTAACGCAACGCACTGGGATCAAATTCTCCCATTCCACCTCGGGGTGTGAGACTTAGGAACCTAAGTAAAAACTAAACAATAGTCCGTTCTAAGCAGTATCCCGAGGTGTTCCCCTCAGGGTATACGATGTCCGCTGAAGTGCAGAAGCTCAAAAGGTAGGGGACCCTGCCCAAAAGCAGGAGTAGACACCATACCTATCAGTAAAGCTGTGGGCTCATGATTGGAACTGGAAATTACAGTTTTCATAGAGTCGTAGTAGTTCAGCTAGAAAGGAAAAAAAAAAGTGAGAAAAAAGTAATTATTAGAGAGATCACCTACAAGGTCAAATAACATTTTTTTTTTTTTTTGGTTTTTCGAGACAGGGTTTCTCTGTGTATCCTTGGCTGTCCTGGACTCACTTTGTAGACCAGGCTGGCCTCGAACTCACAAAGATCCGCCTGCCTCTGCCTCCCAGGTGCTGGGATTAAAGGCGTGCGCCACCACCGCCCGGCCAATTTTTTTTTTTTTTTTTTACAGCATTTCCCCCAAAGATCTCAGGAGGGAGAAAAGACCCATATTTCCAAGAATAGGAACAGCTTAAAAAATACCCATTTTTGTGGGCAGATACGTAGGTGGCTTGGTGGAGTACTCATTTGTTTCTTTTTCTTCACAGGGTTGGAGGCTAATCCCCAAACAAATATTCCCTGGGCATTTTCTGGCTAGCAGAGCCAGCAGCAGCTTCTACTGCCTAGTTCAGCTCATTTGGAGAAAAGCTGAGAGCTGTACACAGTCTGCAGAGAAAACAATTCTCCTCGCTGAAAATCATGTCTATATCAGAAGGGACCCTGAGCTTCATCCTGGGAAAGCGAGACTCTTTTGCACTAATTTACCTTTCCTAGTTTAGAAGACTGGGCTGGACCTTGAACAGGTGTGTGGGGACTGGACGCTCAGGGGTTTGAGGCGGCACCCTCATGGAGGGAGGGAGCCAGTTTCAGATGAAAGGAACCAGATTTGGTGGGGTCTGAGTTCTTGTCTCAGACCACCTTCTTCCCAGGCAGAAGCTCTTAGCCCTAAGCTGTAAACTGGATCCAGGTGCAATCGTCTTAGAAGAGCCACTGGGATCTATAAGGCTGATAGGTTTCCTTATCCCTCGGTCTTTGTAGGCAGGAATGCTAAGCTTGGAAGTGGCTGCAAGAAAGGCAACCTTTCAAATACATATGGACTGGACATTGGGAATGTATGCTAAGCCATATAACTCTTATAATTGTGGCCTATTTATTTCTGTTGTTTTGTATTGTATTTATAGTTATAAGAAAAAAATCATTTTTTGGACTGAAAGGGAGAGCTGTTGGGGGGAAAAAAGAAATACCTTAAACTAAAAAAAAAAAAAAGGAAGGGAAGAGGATGGGGGGGTTGAGGGGGAGGAGGGAGGGGATTGTGATTGAGATGTAACTTGAAGAAATAAAAAATAAATTATTAAAAAAAAAAGAAAGGCAACCTTTGCTTTGGATCCTTATGGATCCCAGAGGCCAGAGACCCAAAGGGACAGAAAGAAGAAAGTGTAAGTTTTCAATGCAAAGAGAGCACAGAGGCTGGAGACCATGGTAACAGGTCGGCGTGGACACATGACCACCTACAAAGCCAAGTGTGGCAAGGGTCAGGAGCTGCCAGCATTTGTTCATCACAATCTTCTCAGAAATGAGGTCAGCAGCGTTCCCCCCTTGGTAGAACAGCAAGCAGGACAGCAGGGCCTAGAAAACCCTTACTGTATATTTCCTTCCGGGTCCCGGTCTTCACTACAAAGGCATCAGCTCCAGTGCTTGCCTTTTTGGTGTGGACCCTGCCTCCACTACCCCCCTCCCAGGCCATTTCTTGTACAGCCCTGAATCTGCATCTGAGAATTGTTCTGCTGATCTTCTGGGCCTCAAAGGGACAATCAGAGTGGGCTGTCACACAGTAGAATCTGGTAGCAAGGAACTCAAAGTGTCAGGCTCTATAAGAAATCTGGTTCCATTCATACTAACTGAAGAAACTGGGCAAGAATGGCACATGTATTGTATGGCTTTTGGTTTTTTGTTTTGTTTTGTTTTTTAACATAAAATGAACTACCAGTGATGACTTGGAGGGGGAGCCATCTGAAGGGATCTTGTGGGGTGACAGAAGGCTCCATCTGTTGCAGGATTAGTATTTTCTTTTCTTAGTTTGTCTTTGAAATTTCACTGGTCTTTATGTTATAGAAAAATAATTTTTTTCTTGATCCAACTTTCCTTTAATTTTCCTTTTTACTTTGAAAGTATGTTTAGTGGTTTCCTGAAATCTTTTCTTATACTGAACAATATTTCTTCCAAAAACTTTATTACATTGATTTACTTATTTGGAGTGTATATGTGTGTATGTACACAGCACGACACACAAGAAGATCAGAGGAGGATTTGTGAGAATCGGTTCTTTCTCCTATGTGAGTCCTGGTCACTGAGCTCAAGCCCTTGGGCTTGGCAGCAGGGTCTTTTTTACCAGCGGAGCCATTTGTCAGCCCTCAGTAATGTTTCTTACCATTCATTTCTTGCATTCGCTTCTTAATTTAGAATCTTCTCTGTCTGGCTTACATCTGGTGTGTTCAGTGAGAATAGCCACAGAGTGTAAGAATGCACACCTTGAGGCTGTCCTGAATGTTTCCTGATGTCCCTGCATGCCATTCTGCAGTGGGTTGTGGGCTTTCTTTGTGTACTAGGCAATGCTTGCTTTCCTATGTACCTGAGAAGCAAGGGCTTAGGTTCTGGGGTGGAATGCAGCAGACAGCTCCAGGACTCAATCCTATGAATACAACCCCACTGTTATCCTAAGGCATTCTGGTCGAGTAAGTTGAGTTGCTTTCAGCCCTAAAGAGGAAGGGAAAGACACCTACAATCCTCAGATCCTAGGACACAGGGAAAGGATGGATCCCACCAGGAGGCTCATTTAAACCAGCTAGTTACTCTTATAGCAGTCTAGGATCTTTATGCGACATTTACTTGTTTTCTGTTAAGTTGGCAAAGTCGCCTCAGGAGCAGTGGTGGCTTACCAAACAGTATAGACTCTTCTTACCCATGGCTCAGGTGGTGTACGTGGCCAGGGAGAGGGCAGCCTGCAGAGCCTGCAAGCTCTACTTTGCTTCCGGTTTGTTTTTACCTGAGACACATAGTCTCCGTGCACCTTCCAGCAGATGCACTCCATGTTTGGAGAGGCCACGGCAATGTGAATGGTGATGCTTGGCATGCCCTCAACTTTTCAGCATCTTCTTCCAAGTTCTAAGGAAAAGAATATAAGGATCCTCAAAATATAAGAGGTGCCTGCCCTCTTACACCCTGGCCTCAGCCAGGAGCCTTGCCCCTGGAAATCTTTCAGTAAGAGGCTCCTCCTGTCTTTCCCTCATCCTTATGCATTCTCCAAGTCCCCCAATACTCTGTCAGTGGGGATCTCTCTGAATGAGCCACACCCTTGAGATTTTCCTCTTCTAGAGAGCAGGGAAAAAAAAAGCTAAGCATGTAACTGCCGCAAGTAATATGTGTAGGGATAATCCCTTGTGTAGTGAGTGAAACTATCACCTGTCAATAAAAAGCCTATGGCCTATACGAAAGGGTAGAATAGAAGGTGGGACATCTGGCAGAGAGAGAAAGGGACTCTAGGAAAGAATCAGGCACAGGCAGATTCTCCCAAGTCACTGGAAGAAGTCGAACTTATGAAACTTAGGAGAGGTAACCAGCCATATGGCAGACATAGAACAGAATAAATGAGATAATAAGTTATGAGCTACTTGGGGGACAAACCTAGGTTGGCCTAGGCTTAATTAATAAATAATAAGCCTCAGAATCATTATTCTGGAATGGAGGCATGGATGGAAAAGCACTCAGTTAGAAATATGGCCACTGCGCCCCTCCCCTTTAAAATGAGATGTTTGTACAATCTGAAGGCAAAAGTGCTCTTTTTAGAGCCCTCTGAGTTTCCATGGGGAACAAGAAAATTTTAAAAATCTCTTCTGGGTGGGCAGTATTATTATCCTCCTTGAAAGAGGAGGAAACCAGGGCACAAAAGATAAGGCACTTGCCAAAATAGGTATATAGTGCAGCAGCAGAATTCCAGCTTGGGCAACCTGGGTTACAACGGTAAACATTCCGAATAGATGACTACCTATCCAAAATTGCACACGTGGATGTTCTCACGGTTCAATGAAACTCAGAAGTGTGGTCCAAATACAATATTCCAGTAAGTGTACCCAGAATACAGATCACTGAGACTGTAGCTTCTACACACTCCCAAGTGATGCCTTGATTACAGCTCTAAGGTTAAAAACACATGCTTAGGGACAGACCTGATTGCAGGGCTTGGTCTTCCATTCTGAAGTACATTTGATTAAATGTCTTGTAAGTTATCAAGAGATGACTTCTCAGTGGGCTAAAACAAGTAAATTTAATACTTGAAAAGTAGTCAAAACTATAAATTAGTCAAAGACATATACTCCCGTGTATGTGAATGATTAAAATGTCCAAGGGAATTTTTTTATATTCCTAATAAAATAGAAAAATTATCACAGATTGAATATCCTTATAAACTTCCAGAATCTGAAATGTACCCCTACAAGGGGCAAATCTCACACTTCACCCCACAAGACAAATTGTAAGCAACAACTTTGTGTAAAATCTCCTTCTGGCATGTGGAGAATGCAATCAAAATATATAATGTGGCATTCTTAAGGAATTAATAAAATATTTTTAAGCAATCTATTCTGAGTAAAACAGAATGGCCAGCATGTTGCAACTTCTCTCAAGGTAAGAAAAAAGATGTCCCAAAACCCAAACTAGCCATGGACAACTTTAAAAAAAAAAACAAACGACTCAGAGGTGTTTACGCAAGGTGAAAGTGTTCAGAAAGAATCCTCCCTGATAAGATGCCAGACACTGATCAACCACTTTCAGTTGCATGGTGTATGTGACAGAGGTTTAAAGGAACAGGGAGGCCAACGAAACGTGCAAAGGGCTAATCGAAAAGTGTGTCAACAAAGGAAACCATTTCTGAAGTTTGGCCAATGGGCAAGAAAGACTCTATTTCCCAACATCCCCTTCTTTTAACTGATTTAAAACAAAAAAGCTACCACAGGCAACTGATGGGTCCATATGCTTACAATTTCCTGTACAGACTCTCAGTAGCAAAGAACTAAGTGTAATACTGTTGGGTTTGAATATTTTAAAATGCTTAACTAATTATACACTAAAAATAGAATCCCTCAAATGCAAGATCAGATGACAGAGCCAGCATCTATCCACCCACCATCCACCCTTCCTGTCTCCCTTCATCCACTCTCTATCCATTCTTACCTGTCTGCCTGCCCATCTATCCATCCATAGATCTATCCATCCATCCATCCATAGATCTATCCATCCATCCACAGTCTACTGGGATTCACAAATAAAATGCCTAATCCCTATTATAGGAGTTCCAGTCTAGTGACAGAGAGATCTTGAACAAAATATTCTGGATCAGGGCTGTAGCAGCGGTCAGTGAAGTGTATCCCACCACATTGGTATATGAGCTATGGAGTACCAGAAGGCCTCCCTAGGGAAAGATGCTCCATTGAGGCCCTGAAAGGGACTTGAAGCAGACAGAGGAAGACACCGAGGCAGATACATACAAAGGACATGATGGGAGAGGGTGTTTCTTAGAAGTCTGCCTGCTTTAGACCACGGGGGTCGCTGGGGTATGCAGGCATCATCAAGAAATGCTCAGGAGAGATGAAACAGGATCCTGGCATATTTTGTGGGCCACACAAATGGTCATGAAAGATTTTAATTGAGGAGAGACACTCCCCCATCTCCCTCTTCAACTCCTTGACACCACCATGACACCCATCTACCGATATAGGAATCGCAACGTGTTGCACTCAATGACGGACCCATCACAAGGCCTCCACTTGTCTTGGCTTCCTGGACCTCTCTCAGTACTCTGATTTCATGTTCTCCACTCTTTTAGGCCACCAATCCTGCTATAGCTGCTCTGGCCTGACTGACCTTCCACAAAGTCTCCAGATACATCCCACCTGAGGGGCCAACTCTGGCACTTCTCTCAGCAACAATACTCCCTAGGCACCAACATGGTACCTTCGTTCCCCTCTCTCCCCTCTTTGATTCTATGAACCTCTCAATGGGGCCTATCCCAGCTGCCTCACCAAACCCTCTGCACACTTGGCCACAGGCAGCACCCTTGCACATATGTGTGGATACTGGCCATTCCAACTGTTTTTATTTTATCAACTTCAAAAACATCATATAACTTATTTGTTTTATTTCACTCCTGCTAGACTGTAATTCCACAAGGGCCAAAATCTCTTGTTTTGTTCACTGTGGCACTGTAAACACTTAAGGCAAAAGGCCATAGCAGGCTGGGTGTGGTGGCACACACCTTTAATCCCAGTACGTGGGAGGCAGAGGCTCACGGATATCTGTGAGTTCAAGGCTAGTCTGGTCTACAGAGTGAGTTCCAGGACAGTCAGGGCTATGCAGAGAAACCCTGCCTTGAAAAACAAACAAACAGGCCATAACAATGACTCAGCCAATGTTTGATAAATGAATGTAAGATTGAGTGTATTCCCCCCCCCAAAAAAAAAAAAACCACCCAAATGAAATAAGAGATCAGAAATGAGGGCGGAAGAGGCCAGGTAGAACTTTGTGTCTGTAATAATAAGGACAGGTTGAATGAGGACAGTGATCACTGGGAGCTGGCCATAGGTTAGAGCTATTGCAGGTTACAATAGTCAGAACATGGTGACCAGTATGTGGACATGAGAAATAAGCAACCTACAATGACTCTTCTTACATAAAGCAAAAAGGAAGGAAGGAAGGAAGGAAGGAAGGAAGGAAGGAAGGAAGGAAGGAAGGA
>CAJQZJ010032578.1:3382226-3416709 GCA_907164525.1 Lophiomys imhausi | reverse complement strand
GGAAGGAAGGAAGGAAGGAAGGAAGGAAGGAAGGAAGGAAGGAAGGACCTCCCACAGACTTACGTTCTGAATGCTTGGTCCTAGCTGCTGCCACTATTGTGGAGGTCGTAGAAACTTTGGATGTGGGACGTGGCAGGAGGAAGTATGTCACTTCGGTGAGGATTCTTGGGGACACATTGTTTTTGGCTCCTTCCTACCATACTGATCGCTGTCTGCCAGCAAGTGACAATATGTCTCACCACATGCTGCCACCATGGTGCTCTGCCCAAGAGACGATCCACAATTGGCTCAATCCTCTGAACTACGAGTGGTCAAAAGTATTCTTCCCTGCATCATTTCTGTCAAGTATACTGGTCGCTGTGATGTATAGCTCATAGAAAACTCCATCTGAGGCAAATACCAAGTATTTTTATTCGTGTTCTATTTTCCCACCAACCTCCAGAGAGCGTCTATTCTATCCCAGAACAGCCCCCAGAAGCCTTCTGATGTCCTCTAAAATTGGGTGCCCTTGGCTCGTCCACTGCAGTCGGGAACAGACACACCGCAAACTAAACCTGAGGGGAAATGCTGGATTTGTAAGAAGCTCCATGACTCTGGCTTCTCTCCAGCTCTGGAAGGCTGTAAAGCCTCTCATGATAAGCCGTGCCCACTTGCTAGAATCCTGCCCGTTCTCATGGCTTCCAGATGGTTCCCAGCTGCCCAGGGCTATTTCTTGCATTCCAACTCTTTCATCGGTCCGTTTGCTTTTCTTTTTGATCTCTTACGTCTGTCCCCTCCCCTCTCTGCCACCCACCATCCTAAGCTCTGTGTGAGAGGACCTATTTTTGAAGAAAATCTTGAAGATTTTTTTTCTGAGGCATTGCCTTTATTTTTCCCCCCCGTAATTTTTGGATCATAGGGGCAGCCGGCTGCAGAGATATACAGAGCCCCCAGTTTTACTACTCCGCAGATGGGCAGCTGCCTCAGGGGTTAGGCTGGGAAACCCCTACGTCACAGAGGTCAGAATGGATGATTTCCTGATACAGCTTTCTCGAATTTTCTCTGCTCCATTTTCTTGGAAATCCTGACAAAAGAGATACCCATCTACCTGTTTCTACTCTGGTCAGCCAGAGCAATAGAACACTGCCTCTCCTGGTCTCGTCTGAGCGCTTTTCTGCTCCATCCCGCTACATGCTGGAGTAGTATACCATAATCCTGGTTGTTCTCGATAAATGGATTGATTTTCCAGATGCTAGCTGGAAGGTTGTCTGAGATGTCGCCTGTTACCTGTGTCTGCATTTGACTGAGTGTGTCAGGCCAGGGAGTGTCCATCTGTGTCCGCCTGGGCTTGAGGGGAGTGTATTTATGAAGACCTTAGTGGTTTCTGCAAGTTCTGCCTGAGGTGGGGGCATTTTCCTAGATGAGGGGCTCAGGAGGTAGCCGCATCCTGTCCACACTTGAGTGTGCAAGGGTGTGTGTAGGAGACTACATACGGAAAATTCTCTCTCTCTCTGTCTGTCTCTCTCTCTGTCTTTCTTTCTCTGTCTGTCTCTGTCTCTCTGTCTGTCTCTCTCTCTCTGTCTTTCTCTCTGTCTCTGTCTCTCTCTCTCTGTCTGTTCTCTCTGTCTCTCTCTCTCTCTGTCTGTTCTCTCTCTCAGAGAATCAAGGAGAGTGTGTTTGTGCACAGGCGTATGCTTGTGTTTCAGGCGTGTTGATATTTTTCTTTCTTTCTTTTTTTTGGCAGGGGGAGAGTTGCAGTGTAATTGTGGCATGTGCTGTGTGAGGTCAGGAGTCCTTATGGGGTGTTTGGAGGGGGAGCGTCTGTCTTGTGGTCCATGCTCATAGGATGAAGCTAGAAGCTACATCCATCTGGGCACGTGACAAAGGTGATCTGTGGAGAATGTGTGTTGGAGATGTCTCACTGCACTGGTAATATGTATATTTTTTTGTGGGGAGAGACGATAGGGGAATATGTTAAAGTCTCTGGTGTGGGTGTCCATGGGGAATCCTGAAGGGTTCTGTGCTTTGTGGGATCTTTGGGGGTGGCTGTGGGACATCAGTACTGTCTTGGGCTCACAGCCCACAATGGGACACACTCCTCATCTCCAGTGTTACGTTAGTGGAAACTGAAGAGGTAGTGTGCCAAGTGCCCTCCTCACCTGCCAATCTGCTGGACACTGTGTGTGGTGGGGGAGGAACAGGGACAGGCCTGGACTTCTCTCCACTGGTTCCAGAGGAAGTCGGGGAATAAGAGGCTCCATGGAGAACACCAAACAAGGACACTTCCATTCGGGAGAGTCCCGGGTCTCCTCACTGAGAGGTCAATTTAGGACACGAGTATTTCCATTGACTCTGTAGTCTACGCTCTGGAGGAATGATTGCATCCCACCAGCATGCCCAGGGTGGAGCTGGGATTTTCTCCCAGTATCACTGTGAGCTGAGGAAGTTGATCCTCTTACCCAAGGCTCCCACGTGGGATAGTCTCACTGAGCTGCCCATCCGTGTGGGCGGTCCCCCACCTCTACACCCACCCCCACCCCCAACGCATCTATGGTGCATGCTAGGTCCTCTGCGCTGGTTCCCAGGCAACATGAACAGCATGTCAGAAGCCAACCAGAGAGCATAGCAAAAGCATTTGAATGGGATTATTAAGATCTGAGCTGCACGGCTGCACGGTCAGCCTGCTTCTCTGCAGGTTCTGCCTCCTCTGGTTAAGCCATCCAAGCATCATGCATGCTCAGAACAAACCCACTGTGTCTATACCAAACATATACAGGCTCTTCTTGTCACTGTTCCCTAAAAATACAGTATGACAACCGACTATTTACGTATGCCCATTCTGTCAGCCATGTCACTTGAAGACGGTTTAAAGCTCAGAAGAGGACATACGTAGGCTCGATCAGATACTATGCTTCATTTTAACCTAGGGACTCGAGCCCCTGCTCGTGTTGGTATGGACTGTCCTGGAACCCAGAATACTGGAGGAGGCGTGCTTACCCTTAGGTTGTGGTCATATGGTGATTTGGGGTAATCTTCCCTTTTTGTCTGAAAAAGGCATTCAGCTAACTTTGAAGAGAAGCTCGTTTCTGACTTAGACTTTCTGAGACACTTCAGGAGACCATCTCCAGTTTCTGAGAAGCACCCAGTCCTCACAGCCACTTAGTTCCTCTCTAGGACAGGTGTGGGTTTGCCACCCAAGTCCTGACCTCAGAACACCCTGTGTCACCCCAATAACTGAGTTGGTCTTTTCTCCTGGGTGCATCTAAATTACCTTCTTCAAACCTCAACCAGCTCAGGGTGAGCGGTAACTTTTTTCTGGGTGATCATCTTGGACTCGGAGGCAGAGGAAGTCCCTGCTGGGGACCACTCCTTTGGGATGGTTTGTCATACCCTCTCACTGCTATAGTTTGGCTGTAGCGTGTTCCCCAAAGGCTTAGTGTGTTGATAGCTTTGTCCAACTAATGGGAGGTGATGGAACTTGAAGAGGTGAGGCCTAAAGGGAGGAAGTTAGGTCTTTGGAGGTATGCTTTGGAAAGGATATTGAGATCCATGTCCCTCCTCTTCCTATCACCTTTGCTTGTGGGCCACCATGAGGTAGCCTCTTCCACCATGTGCTTCTACCATGAGCTACTGTGTCTCTATGGGCTAGCAGCAGGGCCAAGTGACCAAGGGTTGAAATCACCCAAACTGAACAAAATGAAACCTTTTCTCTCTGTCTGTCGTGGGTATGCTCTCTCGGTGCTAGAAGGATGATGCGCACTGTCTCTTCCTTTGCAACCATGAACTGAGAGGCTGCTGAGGGACAGGCATTCCCCTTCCTAACAGTGCATTTGGTGGTAAGGAAGGTGCTGTGGACATTGCTGAGGAGGGGCTGTGAGCTGGGGTCTAAGACACTTTCTGGAAGAGATGGGATTGGATCCCAGGATTGTTGGAGAGAAAATTTCGGAATGGTGAGGTGGAAGAATGCAGCAGTAAAGGTGACTGGCCTCTGGAATATACAACTGTGCTGGTTTGAATGAGAAATGCCCCCATAGACTCGGGTATTTTAACTCTTGTTCCATTATCATCATGGCGGGAAGCATGGCGGTGTGCAGGCAGACATGGTGCTGGAGAGGTAGCTGAGAGTTCTATACCTAGATTGGCAGGCAGCAGGAAGAGAGAGAGACACTTGGCTTGGCTTGAGCATTTGAAACCTCAAAGCCCACTCCTAGTGACACACTTCCTCCAACAAGGCCACACCCCCTAGTCCCTGTCAAGTAATACCACACTCTAATGACCAAGCATTCAAGCACAAGAGCCTGTGGGGGCCACTCCTCAGCCACAGTTTGCTCATGCTGAGTCACACAGCCAACCATCTGATCCTCTGCGTATTTTATGTTCCCTTGACATATCCATCTTGATCTTTTGTATTACTGGTGTTATTATCATTTGCTTAGTCAAATTGAGAACTGTTTCTTGAAGGGATGCATAAATCCAGCTTTGGAGGTGCATGCTGGTATTGTAGCCATGACAGGAGTATGAGGACAAAGCTAGGAAACAAATGTATCTTGGAGCAGGAATGTGAAGTCAGAATGTGAATCTAAGAAAATTAGAAAGCCCCTAAGCATGCCCCTGCACTGTGTGTGTGTGTGTGTGTGTGTGTGTGTGTGTGTGTCCACATTTGCACATGGGCAGGTTCATGTATACACACGGGCTTGTGGAGTCAGAGGTTGACACTAGGTACATTCTTCATTTGGTCTCCATCTTGTTTAGAGACGGGGTTTCTCAAGCTCACCGATTAAGCTAGACTGGCCAACTGGCCTGCTCAAGGGATTCACGTGTCTTCCCTCCAACCCCACCCCTGGGGTTACTGGTGTCTGCACTCAGCTTTTATGTGGGTGCTGGGAAAGTGAACTAAAGCCCTCATGTGTGGACAACAAACACTTCACAGGGTAAGCCATCTCTCCCAAGCCCCACGGCCATCTTGAGAACATTTAGTTTAGTCTTTTACCCCATGGCAGCACATATATGAAATACTATGAAACGATTGCTTTGAGGCCGGGCGGTGGTGGCGCACGCCTTTAATCCCAGCACTTGGGAGGCAGAGGCAGGTGGATCTCTGTGAGTTCGAGGCCAGCCTGGTCTACAAGGTGAGTCCAGGACAGCCAAGGATACACAGAGAAACCCTGTCTCGAAAAATCAAAAAAAAAAAAAAGATTGCTTTGAAAGCATATGGCTCTATTTCTTCTGCAATTGGAAGTCAAGCTTCAATATTTACCTTAATAGTTCACCTAGAGACGCCAAAACCAGAATGTTCACACATCCCTGCAATCGATTGAAAAGAAAAAGAAAAATGAGCGAAAACTCAACGTGTCCCACTTATTCGCCTCACGCTAAAAGCATGCATCCTCTTGCAGAAACAGCAGGTGGCATTTCTCCATGTGAAGGGTGTGGGTGTCTTTTCAGATGGGACCCTCGCCCCAAGCAGAGAGGACGTCACATGCAGAGGCACTGGGTTGCCATAACCGTGAGTGGGACATGAGCTCAGCCAGATTGCACTTGTCCGAGTGTCAGACCTCAGAGTCATGGGGATGCCCTGCAGCCCCCAGGGGACTTTGATCACAGTGAGCTGTGCTTGGGATTTGCATTTGATATGGTGAAAAACAGCATAATAGCAAGGTATGCATAATGATGGTGTGACTATATTTTAATTTCAAAAAGAAAACAAAACAACAACCCTTGCCTAACAGATTCTTTGTATTGCCCATGCCACTCCCCCTGCCCCCAGCATTTTCCAATATCCAAGTGACAGGAAGGACAGAAAGGCACACCCAGAGATGGCACTGCATATTTTAGTGCATTAAACTCCCACAACAATCCCGCAGGACTTATGAAGATGGTGGCATACACATGTAATCGCAGAGCTCGAAAGGCTGAGGCAGAGGGTCGATGAGTTCAGGCTCAGACTGGACGTCATAATGACCTATTGTGTTAAAGAACCGATGGGGATGAAGTCATATGGCTGCCAATTTTATGATTTCTGTTTTGTTTTGTTTTTTTCTTTTTCTTTTTCCAAGATGGGAAAAGTGAGGTTGAATGATATCCACGATGGGGGTTGTAATTTGCAGAGCAGGGACACTTTGGGGGATCTTCGAGTTCAGAGAGGTGACCCCCACAAACCAGAATCTTGGCTGAGTTCAGAGCCGGTTTTGCAGTGGTTTTATGTCATTTTCTTGATAAGCCACCTACTCTGGGTTCATGGAATGCTAGTCTGCCTGGCTTTTTAAAACCTAAGTAGAGCCGGGCGGTGGTGGCGCACGCCTTTAATCCCAGCATTTGGGAGGCAGAGGCAGGTGGATCTTTGCAAGTTCGAGGCCAGCCTGGTCTACAAAGTGAGTCCAGGACAGCCAGGGTTACACAGAGAAACCCTGTCTCGAAAAACCAAAAAAAAAAAAAAAAACCTAAGTAGGACGAACACTGGAAAGTCCAAGTCAACGGTGTCTTACGTAAGATTATTCCAGTGAGTCATCCATTAATGGGGATTTCATCATCGTCAGTGGGTTTGTCAACTCCTTCTCACCACCATTATACTGTCACTGAGGTACTGATTCTATTTTAAGAGGTCTCCACCCCTCTTCTCCCCTATAGGCACCTCACTTCTCTTACTTAGCTCCTTTCTTATGTTACAGCTGGGGTTGCGGCCTTCTTTCAGCACTCTGAGTCCTTGCAGAACTTGGATGGTTGGTTGTTTTTTTGTTTGTTGTTAGCCATGGAGCTGTCTTCCCTAAACCAGTAGTGTTCACATCTGTATGGCTCCCATGAGCCCCTGGGACTTGCATCTTCCCACTGGATCCTTACCCTCGCCCTTCACATCACTCTGAACACTTAGAAAACAAAATTTATGACCCTAATGCAGCTAGCTGGAATACATCATTACTTCATTTGCTTCCTTCCCTGCTCACTGTATCCATTTCTTGTTTATGGGGTGCCATTCATTGGCTATCCTCTCTCTACCTGGAGTTGGTGCTTCTTGTAGTATGAGGTTGGCTCATAAAAGTCTCCTCCCCACTTCAGTCCAAAGACTTCTTTCTCTAATATCAACACAGTAGGTCACTATCCCATACTGTTGTTAGTAGAGTTGTTGAGTTCTTACTGTAAGTGATCATTGCTTCAGTTACTTCTAAAAATAATCCAAAGAGGTAAATGTCCATTTCCTTCTGAGATGAGGACACTAAAGTTCAGACAACAACGTTGGCCCAAATCACATCAGCATTTGATACCAAAGTTCGCATCTTTACTGATCACTAAATATACACGCTTGTAATATGTGTGGGCGTCTTCCAAAAGGCTTTGATTGCAAAGCACACTTGTTGTGCCATTTCCCCACCCCCAACGGGCCTAGTTAGGTACTGAACGCATGCCATGTCTTTGATCCACTCACTGAGTTGAGTTTCTGGCTTCCAGACTTAATACCATGACCCCAGATGAGCAATTTATGGAAGCAACAGTCACCACGATCATTCACCCTGGTAAATGACAGATGATAATCTGTATCAGAACAAAGTGACCGGCAACATTCTGATAAGAAGCCCTCTCGGTGGCCTCCATGGTCTCCTTTCTTCCCTTTCCTCTTTTGGAAAAAGAAAACCCAGATCAGACAGACACTTTGAGACTTCATTGCTATTCTGAAGTCAGGTTGCTTCCGACTCTTATTCAAACCACCCCAGGGGCCTTCTGACACTGCCTGCTAATGATTCTGAGTCAACTTTACGAATAAAGAGGCACCAGCCTGTCAAAAGGCAGCCATCCCTCTGCAGAGAGCTGAGGTCCCCTCCAGACTGAGAGCACTTACTTCGGGGGCCGCCCCGCCCCTCCCCCGAGCCTGGACCCTGGATGCATTCTATAGGGGTAATATTTACAGTGCTGCATAGCTAGGCCCTGTGGAGCTTAATGGGGTTCTTAATAAAGGCAGGCTTCATTAAGACACAGAGCGCGAGGGCGTCGTGCCCTTGCTTTGGAGGAGAAGACAACCCAGCGCGCGCCAGACGAATGCTCTCCCCTCGGCTTGGAAATCATGCAGGGTCAAGTGCCTTGTCACGCATTAACAGCCTTTTAAGTTGCTAGGCAGATCCAGAGGAGCGGCGCAGATAAACCAAGGCGGAGAAATTATGAGATCCATCCACGCACCATAGACGCTGGGACACAGAAAGCCGCCTTTAAACGAAGTAATTTGCTAAATGAACGGCTGGCGCTTTTCCAGATGGCCAACCGTGGCACTGGCTCGGATGAATCTTTCTTCAATCATGCATTTGTCTGGACTAAGACATGAAAGGCCAGGTTTTAGCCACTGTGGTGGCTGCGGGGTAGCTTTGAAGCCCTTGCATAAAATCCTCCAGGCATGGCCAATGAGGCCGCTGGAGCCGGTACCCTGACAAGACGCTTGGGATGCTCCGAGGCCACCTGCCTTAGTGAGATGACTGCCAGCTAAGAACAGGATTCCTCTGCCCCACCAGGTCTCTGGGCAGGTGACCTTAGTACCAGATGAAGCTGCAGTAGAGGCTAAGAAACAGAAATACCAGAGTGTCCTATGCTGTCATTTTAAATATGAATTATTAAAAATGATTTAAAATCATTTACATGGGTTTTGTCTTCTTCCTCTACTCTGGGGACTGAACCAGGACCTCATACGTGTTAGGTAAGCATTCTACCATTGAAGCACCTCTAGGTCAGTTTGGAAATGCCAAAAACAGATGGAAAAAATGCATCTTAATTTCAATTTAGACATAATAGAAGATGCTAAGGGAATCTTAACTTTTAGACACGGTCTCTCTACTGTGCCTTCTTCCCACTAAATTGTGTCTTAGCTTGAGGACTTTGCTAGAGACAATGATGACCACTCCAATCTTGGGACCTCAAGGTCCATGAAATACATTGACTGAATGAAATAAGGTGGTCTGAAGCTGCCAGAGTACCTTAATGGGCAGCAATGGGGACAAAACAAACAAACAAAAAGCAACTTTACCAACTGGTCTCACTCCCCCAGGCTGTACCCCCAAGCAAGTTTGATTTGAATTCGAGGGAGTTCTTCAGCGGCCTCACCTGACACCTGACACCAGTTTTCCCCTCCACACCTGACTCCACACATTTCTGACACAAGAGGAAAAGTTTAACACAGTGAGTCACCAGTAAGAGCTTCCGTAGCATGCTGGGGGAAAGTACAGTTTGCAGAGGAAGAACCCCGAAGCACCCTGCATGCTGTTACTTCGGATCTACTCGGGATGGAAAACTTTGTTGACTGAGTTCTGTTTCCTGTGTTTACATGAATGCCGCTTTCTCGCCGATGGTTTCCTCTCCCTAAAGTTTCCTGTCCCTGGGGCTAGCTGATCTGCAGTCAGCCTGATGTAAACAAATAGATTTGAACAGAACTTTTAGGGCAGTGGGAGGTGTGATCCTCTGACTGTCTCACCTGGTTACCGTTGTGTGTGGCCATATCACCCCACCAACCACAATCTCTTCAGATTCCTCAACAAGGTCAAAACCCAGAACATCATGGGGGGGATGAAGTTCTCAAAACATTCTTCCTTTAGAACAGGTGAAAGCTGACCTGTGAATAGCAGTGCCTTAGGGTGTGACTGGCCCAGGCTTTCTCCACAGAAGTCTGGATGGCAACAGTTCTGGCTACTAGCCAGAGTGGGTACAATCCAAAGAGTCACAGGAAAGAGCAAGAAAGGCATTGAACTCTAACATAACTCCATTTTTTAAAAGTCCTAGCAATAAGAATAAAAGCTATGCACTGATGGATCAGAGAGATGGCTCTGTGATTAAGAACACTGGCCGCTCTTCCAGAGGACCCAGATTCAATTCCCAGCACCCACATGACTGTTTTCAGCTGTCTGTGACTCCAGCCCCAGGGGATCTGGCACACTCTTCTGGCCTCCACAGGCACTGGGTGCATGGGTGCACAGACACAAATCAGGCAAAACACCACACAAATAAAACAAATAAAAAGTTTTTTAAAGCTATGCATTGGTCTAAGGTTGGTGAGATGACTCATCATGTAAAGGTTCTTGCCATAAGCCTGTAAACCTGAGTTTGATCCTTGTGCCCCATATGGTAGAAGGAGAACTGAGACCCGCAAAGTGTCCTCTGACCTCCTCATGCTTGCGGGCACACACGCACATGCACTCACACTCACAATTAATAAAAATGTAATTAAAAAAAAAAAGAGGTACAACCTGGACTTGGTGGCGTATGCCTTTAATCCTAGCACTCGGGAAGCAGAGGCAGGGGAATCTCTGTGAGTTAGAGGACATCCAGGGCTATCACACAGAGAAATCCTATCTTGAAAAAAAAAAAAAGAGTATAGTTTAGGGCTAGAGAGATGGCTCAGCTGTTAAGAGTGACTATTGTCTGTTTCATAGGATCCAAGTTCAGTTCCCAGGACCCACATTGGGCAGCTCACAACCATCTGTAACTCCAACTCCAGGGGATCCAGTCTCCTCTTCTAGCCTCTGTGGTTACCCACATACAGACCCAGATAAGTAAAAATGACAAATTAAATCTTTAAAAAAAGAAGCAGACCCTCCATAATAAGTTTGCCGCGGCACACAGCCAAGTGCTGTTGAAAGTCGTTTTTATTTTTTTTGTTTTTTGTTTTTTGTTTGTTTTTTTTTTTTTTTTTTGGTTTTTTGAGACAGGGTTTCTCTGTGTAACAGCCCTGGCTGTCCTGGACTTGCTTTGTAGACCAGGCTGGCCTCGAACTCACAGAGATCTGCCTGCCTCTGTTTCCCAAGTGCTGAGATTAAAGGCGTGTGCCACCATGCCTGGCTCGAAAGTCCTTTTTTTTTTTTTTTTTTTGGTTTTTCGAGACAGGGTTTCTCTGTGTAGCCCTGGCTGTCCTGGACTCACTTTGTAGACCAGGATGGCCTCGAACTCACAAAGATCCTCCTGCCTCTGCCTCCCAAGTTCTGGGATTAAAGGCGTGCGCCACCACCGCCCGGCTCGAAAGTCATTTTTTAATGCGAGCTATGGGCTCAGACTGCAGATCCCCCAAGGACAGCCGCTCACCGAGCAGCCTTCGCAAGCGCAGCGGTGAACAAGGCTCTCTGTCACAAACGTGACTTCCCCTATGCTAAGTGTGACTGGGTCCCTGGTGCCATGGATAGAGGACAATAAAGAACTACGCAAACTGTGAAGCCTCTCAAGTCTGCCAGAGCCAGGTTAGGAGACAGATGACAAAGCAGGCTGGGTCACTGCCGGTGTCTTACAAATAATTTTGTTTCTCTTTCACATGACCCCGAAGCTTAGCGAAATGCCAACCTGAAATATTTAACACTACATTCATTTTAAACCTCTTCCCAGACTAAAGGGAAAAAAAATTTTTTTAATGATCACCAAATGAGGTCTTAAATATGGTTTGAAAATGCCACGACTTTTGAACATTCAAATACAGCTCCACAAAGTCATCCTTAATTGACGTTTTATCCAATCTCAGGGTCGTTAATTAAGAAGCACCGGTACGAGGGCGGCAGAGATCAAATCAGCAGAAGCTGCAAACCATTCTTAAAATAAAACGCAACCCCGGATTTGCTTAGATCCGAAATCAGCACACACAGGGTGCCTATCGTGTCCTTCACGTGGGATCCACTAGGGGGCAGTGGATGATTGCGTCTCCAACGCGAGGGCGCTCGCGATGGCTGCTGTCAATGCACCTGAAGGGCGGCTAGGCGCTTCACACAAGGATCAGAGCTGCCGTGGTGACAGGTAGGGAGCAGCCCGGCATCGCTCCCAGCCTGTCTGTCAGAAGGATAAGGTGAAATGGGTCATTTGCATTTTCAGCGACGAACTTGCATTCTAATGAGCATCCAGTGCAGCCTGGACCTGCTCTGGCTTCCCTCTCTGGCTCGATCTTGGAGGAAGGCAGTAACCAGGCCAGACCATAGCCAGAAAAGCATCCAAAAAGAAGCCGAGGCAGGGAACTCCACTCCCAGGGACGGCCCTCCACAGGACACCGCGGCCATAGAGAGTCTTCCCTCTGCCACGCAGTCCTGCCAGCTCCATTTGGGGAATCCCAGCCTGGAGGCTGGGCGGCACAAATCCAAGGCACTATTCCTGCTGGTCTATGAATGGTTCTCCTTACAGCAGGCACCACAATGCTTGTCCCTCTTCCACCATGTGGGCCTTGGGTTGCAGGTCTCTGTAGGATTAAATATGTCACGCATGTGCTTGTGCGTGTCCTGTCTTCTCTCTCTCTCTCTCTCTCTCTCTCTCTCTCTCTCTCTCTCTCACCCTCTCTCCTGCTAAGAAAAACCTCTGTGCGTAACATTTCAAGGACTGTAGAGAGCCAGTGCCCGAGTGAGACTGGGAAGTGAGGGTAGGTGCAATTTTAAGCGTGTCCATTCCCTCCTGTCCTGTCTAAAGCAGCTCACTAGGAAGAGTCTAGAAAATCCAGTAACCCCGTCACAGTTAATGTTTGCCTCACTCATCTAATTGTGAAGCAAACTGTAGCTGAAGGATTTCTCCATCTTGGCTGGGTGAAGACCCTCCACTCCTGGGTGCAGGCAATTTCCCTCCCTCCCTCCCTCTTTAACCAGCATGACTTCAGGGATTTCAGATAGGTTCCTCTGTTCCCAGCCCATGCATCTTGAATCTGCTTAACGGGGACAATTTTGTTTACTTGGTGATCATTAAAGCCTAGAGCCAAGAGAATAGACTAGCAGTCACCCATCTTGGGAACACAGAACCTTGGGCAAACTGCACAGCTCCACTGTCCCTTAATTTCTTCATTCCTGTGGTCTTGGTCATCTCTGCCTTGTGGGGGTGTAGTGATGTGACTAGATAATACTAAGGGTATCAGGCCTGTTAGTGAGCACAGCAGGCATATCAGTGAACCCAATTTGTATGTTAGCACACGCATACACTAAAGAGCACCACATGAACATTAAGGAGCAACATGCACATGTTAGGGAAGAGTATGTACATGTTAGGGAGCACCGCTTGCATGTTAGGGAGCATCACTTGAATGTTCATCTTCTCTAAATGTTCTTGTTCTTATAATACCCTGTTTCCCTTCTTATTTTCCTTCTCGGTCTGTCTCAGCCTCAGGACACAGATCCTTCATAGGAGTACCCCATCTCACCCCTGAAAAGCACCGCAGACAGCATTCTGCTTCTCAGTGCAGCCCACTCCTACCTGGTCATCGCCATAGAGGATCAGGCACTTGTCGGGCTCCACAGAGCTAAAGCCAAGACACAAAAAGAAAACATCATTTTCAGACAGGACATGGAGAACATGAGCTACCTAAGACCTTCACACCAGGCCCTGTTTGTCACAGTCTTGTGAACACACTTGTGTGCCTAGATAAGAAGTGTTTTCTAGCCCTCTTTAATCATCTTTCTCCCCTGTGCAGATTCACGATTTAAAAACAATTTTTGTTTGTTTGTTTTGTTTTAGAAACCAGCGCAGTTTGGGAGACCCATAGGGAGACACCTGGGCCAGGTGTTCTGAGAGTTGGTTATGTGCCACCTTAGTGGTCTGGAAGGAGGCTCGGAGACTCCCCTGACATGGCCACCCACCCATGTGTCCCATCAGAAAGAGAGTGGGGAAGAGAAGGGGAACTCTCATTTGAGTGGCTGTCTAGCTTCAGATGCCATTATGTATTGGGGCAGCTAGAGTTTGGGGGAGCAATTCTCCTATTGGAGAAAGGCTTCACTCGGGTGGGGCTGGCAGGCAGGCAGGGCAGCAGCTTAGAAAGGAGAGAGTGGGAGCCTCGTGGGAAGACACTGACAAGCCCCAGGACTGTGTACAGACGTCTCGTGATGCTGGAAGCGGATGGATACAAGGAGGTGAACGCGCCAGCACATCCAGGAGTCATCCCCATGACCCCTGCAAGGCTTGGTGGCCATGGTGTGGCTCCACTAAATGGTCATGGATAATGTGTCAGTGAATATCAGCTTTATTCAGTTCCAGACAGTAAGGAGTGGATGAATGCCTTTCTTTCTTGGGTCAGCATCAGAGAACTGCCTGTCTTTGGAACCACTTTAATTACAATCATCCTCACACTGAATGTTGCTTCTGTGTGTTTCTGGAAATCTGGGCAGCTCAAGGAGAAAGATGACGTTTGTTTCTTATGATTGCTGAGGGTATTAAAGGCTATATTTCTTTTATTGATTTTTAGTTCATGTATATATTTCATTTTTGCCTCTATTAGTGAATGTGTGTACGTGGTCTTCTGCGTTTATCACTGTAGGTATCTCTGAGTCCTCCTTTGGACAGCTGCACGATTAATCAACAAAACCACAAATAACTACATTCTGCCTACCCCAGACACTCTGGCACCTTAGCCCTGGACTGTGTAATATTTTTTTAAAATTTTTAGATTTTTTTTAAATTTCTGAAGTTCTATCATTATGAACTGTGTTTCTCACATTTGCCTTATGATCCTGTTCTTGCAAACATTTTCCCTCACCCCACTATGATGAAGAAATTCTTCTGACCCACCACAGAACCACACACCTTTAATCCCAGCACTCAGTAGAAGGGGCAGGTGGATCTCTGTGAGTTTGAGTCCAGTCTGGTCTAAATAGTATCAGGCTAGCCAGGGCTACACAGTAAGATCCTATCTCAAGAACAAAATAAAAACAACAAAAAAAGACATTCTCTTATATTCTCTTGTAGCATATAGCTTTAAAATATTTAGGGATTCGCTTTAACTTGGACTTTTATTTGTTTTTTTTTTTTTTTTTTTTGGTTTTTTCGAGACAGGGTTTCTCTGAATATCTCTGGCTGTCCTGGACTCGCTTTGTAGACCAGGCTGGCCTCGAACTCACAAAGATCCGCCTGCCTCTGCCTCCCAAGTGCTGGGATTAAAGGCGTGCACCACCACCGCCCGGCTTATTTGTTTTTTATTAGCATGCAAATATTAGGTTTTGTTATGGGATTTTTTCCAAAAAAAAAAAAAAAAACAATTTTTTTGTTTCTGTTGTTTTTTTTTTTCCTCCTCCTTCTCCCTCACCCCCCTCCCTACTTTGACCTTTGGCCTTTCATGTCAGGGTGCCTAGACTTTACTTTCATACATAACACAGGGGCTTAGCTTCTTCCCTAGATAATATGTGTTCTAGTTTGCTTCTTTTTTTCCTGTGATAAAACACTGACCAAAACTGACATGGGTTTATTTCAATTTACAGGTAATAGTCCATTGTCCAGGGACCATGGAGGCCGAACTGAAGCAGAGGTCATAGAACGCTGGTTCTCAGCCTGTGGGTTGTGACCCCTTTGAGGGTCACACATCAGATATCCTGCCTACTCGATATTTTGCATTATGATTCATAACAGCAACAGAATTACAGTTATGAAGTAGCAACAAAAATAATTTTATGGTTGGGAGGTCACCACCACCACATGAGGAACTGTATTAGAGGGTCACAGCATTAGGAAGGTTGAGGACCAATGCATGCACTTATTGGCTTCCTCTCCATGCCTAGCGCAGCCTGCTTTCTTCTTCTTTCTTTCTTTCTTTCTTTCTTTCTTTCTTTCTTTCTTTCTTCCTTCCTTCCTTCCTTCCTTCCTTCCTTCCTTCCTTCCTTCCTTTCTTTCTTTCTTTCTTTCTTTTCTCTCTCTGTGTCCCTCCCTCCCTCCCTTCCTTTCTTTTTAAGTTTATTCATTTTACATGTAGCCTCCTGCCTCCCATCCTCTGAGTCCCTCCCTCTCACCCCCTTCCCCTTCTCCTCAGAGAAGGACAGCCCCCACCCCCATACCATCCCACCCCAACACATCAAACCGCATCAGGACGGAGCACTTTATCTTCACTGAGGCCATTAGGGGAAAGTGATCAAACAACAACCTGCTTTCTTATAGGCCCCAGACTCATCTGCCTCAGGATGACTTGCCCCAGGTGAGCTAGGCCCTTCTATGTGAACTGGCAACGAAGAAAAGACCTCAGAGACAAGCCCACAGGGTAATCTGATGAAAGCAATCCCTCCAATGAGGGTCCCTCTCTCCAGGTTTGACTCTAGGTTTGTATCAAGTTGGCTACGCTTTGACAACAATGATTACTTGCTCTAGAGCTCTACCACTAATTTAGAATCTGGATTTTGTTACAATATATCCATATCATAGTGCTCTTACTGGCTTTAACTTAATGGTAGGGTTTGGCTGATCTAATTAAGCCGTTCCTCCTTGCTTTTTTTCAAGATTTTCTTAGCATTATCACACACTTAACTCTTCCAAATAAACTTTAGAACAAACAAGTTCAGCCTCAAGGACAAACTGATCTCGCAAGGTTCTGATTGGATGTTGGGTATCTCGCAAGGTTCTGATTGGATGTTAGGTATCTCGCAAGGTTCTGATTGGATGTTGGGTTTAGCTTTACTGTCTGAGCATCTTGCCAACACTGAGTTTTTTTTATTGAGGACCGGGAACACTTTCTATATATACAAGCTTTCTTTTATGTCTTTGGAGAGGTCACTGTTAAGGTTATTTCTGGGCACACATGATGTGCCAGTCCATCCCTTTAGGCAGAGCTGAAGTGAGAAAGTGCTGAGTTTTTGGTGGCTGAGACTGGGCATGCTCACAGACAGAGTGTCTAACAAAGGCACGTTCAGTCACATAGGACACTGATAATATTAGCTAAGAGTGTTTAGATGCTTGAGCCATCAGCAAGTGCAAATATCATTCTCATCTCTTAAGAGGGTTCTCTGCAAGGGTTAGAGAGATGGCCCAGCAGCTAAGGACCTGGGTTCACTTCCTGGCACCCACATGATGGTCCACAGCCATCCAAGACTCCAGTCCCAGGGGATCTGATGTCCTCTCCTGACTCTGAGGGCACTGGGCATGCACACAACGCACATACACACATGCAGGCAAAACCATTCATATACATAAAATAAAATAAATAGATCTGGAGGAAGAAGGAGGAGGAACAGCAGAAGCAACACCTCTCTAGGTTATGCCTGGCTTGATTTGCCTTCCTCCATATGCTAATGTGGCTGGAAACAAACCACGGAACTGATGGAGTGGTTTGACATCAAATCATAACCACAAACCACTAATGGGTTTTGAGTGCTCCAGGCACTTTGGACCTCATCTTTCATTCTCTAAGACCGGCTCACTTCTCCTTTCCTTGGCAAATCTCCATTGCCTCATCCTCAGTGCCCATTCTCAGATAGGAGTGGCCCTAGCTTGCATATCTGCTGCTCTGATAAAACACTGGCCTGAAGAGAGGGGTGGTGTGAAGGGGGTTTGTTATGTCTTACAGGTTAAAATTCCTTATAAGAGAAGCCAAGGGAAAGAACTCCAGGTAAGAGCCTGGAGGCAGAACTGAAAACAGATGTCATGGAGGGACACTATTTGCTGGCTTTCTTCCCCTAATGAGCTCAGCCTGCTTCCTTATACAAGCCAGGCCCATCTGCCTAAGAATGGCACCACCCACAGTGGGCTGGTCCCTCACACACCAATCACCAGTCAACAAAATGTCCCATAGAGGTATCCACATGGGGTCAATCCCTCAACTGAGGTTCTCTCTTCTCAGGTGACTGTACCCTAGTTTGTGTCAAATTGATAAAAAAAAAACTAACCACCCCAGGAACTTTCCAGAGCTTGGAGAAACTGTCCCGAAGAAATCCCCCCCCCCCCCCCCCCCCACACACACACCAATCAGTTCCTATAACACAAGCGTACACAGTCATGTTTGGTCCTACCAGCTCAGCTTTCCCTCAGATTCCTCCAGACAAACCAGCCATGCTTCCCAAGAAGCCAGCCCTGACTCATGTTCTGTGTCCCACCCCATCTCACCCAAGGTTGTAGCTCAGCACCTCTTCCAGTTTTTACTGGAGTCTTCCTTCTGCCACACAAGCTCATCCCATTTCTCCCATTCGGGGAAAAGAAAAGAGGCTTTGTAATACTATTAGCGTCCTATGGTCTTTTTACAGCTCCCGCAGCAGCTGCCCCTGGGTCAGCAGAGGTCTCCATGCTGGCAAAGCCCATGGAGAGGTCCAGCCCTCTCCTCTCCAAGCAGTCACACTTGACCCTGATATCTCTGGGCTCAGCCCTCACTTTCTCCACTTGAGGCACTGGTAAGAGTCAAGGCTGTCAATCACATGGCTTTAGCTCCTGCTCTCTGAACTAATGCTCACACACTTACAATCTGAATTTCTGACGCCCTCAATCTGGTTCTTCTTTGTCCTTAGCAGGAGGCTTTTCTGAAGATTTACTTATTCTATCTGTGTACATATGTGCTCCATATGCATGCAGCACCCCTGGAGCCCAGAAGAGGGCATCAGGTCCCCTGGAACTGGGGTTACAGGAAGTTATATGGCCATTGAGAACTGAAACCTCTTCAGTCCTCTGCAAGAACAGCTGAGCCATCTCTCCTCCAGCTCCTATATTTCTAACACCCTGACTGATCACATATTATGTGTGTGGTTACTATCTAGGGCAGGTGGTCCTCAACCTTCCTAATGCTTCGACCCTTTAATACAGTTCCTCATGTTGTGGTGAACCCCCAACCATAAAATTATTTCGTTGCTACTTCATAATTGTAATTTTGATAATGTTATGATTTGTAATGTATATATCTGTGTTTTCTGATGGTCTTAGGCATCCCCTGTGTGTTCACATGTGAAAGGGTGGGTCATTTGGCCACACAAAGGAGGTTGAGATCCACATGTTGAGAACCATTGATCTAGGGGCTGGGCTCTACCAAGACAGGGTTCCTGCTAATTTTCCTCATTAACATATTACATGTGGCTGGACTATGAGACTCGTAAGGGCTTTATCAATCCTCGAGCAATTCCAAGCCACCATATACTCTGCTTGTACACAGCAGGTGTGCTAATACTGCACTCCAGACTCACCTGGCTGCACTGGGGCCATAGACACTCTCCCTCCAAGCCCCAGGGCAATGCTGCCCTGCATAGCCCCCTACCTGCCGCTCTCTGCTCTCTGATCTTTCCTAAGTCACAGGGCTCCCCTCAACCCTCACTCACTCAGATTTGATTTAGCGCAGTGAGTTCATCTCTTTTCACTTCAACATGAGCTCCTGAGCCCCAATGGTGTTTCTTTTTTCTCCCTGCAATGTGGTCAGCACTGAAGAGAGACTGGCCTCTGTTTTTGGAGGGGAAGTCACCTATAAAGTTCTGTGTGTTTGCTGTGTGTCAATCAACATGCAGGATGAAACTTCAACGTACTGACTGGGTGGTTCTGCCCCACCTGGAGGGACCATGTTCCCCTGGGTGTAACACTTAGATTCCCGGATAGCTGCAGGTCGATGCGGCTGCTTGACTAGAAGCCCACAGGATCCATGTCATGGCCAGCTCTAGTCAGTCCCAGAATTCACAGGGCTTCCTGTCTCAACCTTAGTACCACCTCTACACGCCTCTGTGGTACTCCTCCACTAACACACATACACTTGGGGCCTTCCAGATTTCTTAACCCCCACTCACCACCCACCCATCTTGGGGCCGCTGTCCTACCCATTCCTGGTATGTTACAACTGTGAACAAAAGCAATGGGGGAGGGGGCAGAGGAGGGGCACTCCCGAGTAACAAAAGCAACCATGAATGTGTGATGTGGAGGTTTGGGGTGTGGAGTGAAGAGTGTGGGGATGGGGGTGTGGGGAGTAGAGGGGTGGAGGTTAGGGTGTGGGGATGTGGGGCCTGGGGTGGGGGAGTGTGGGGCTGGGGGCTGGGGGAGGGCGAGGGGCGGGGAAGTGGGAGGGGGCAAGGAACGGGTTCATTATATCTTACAAGTTACAGTCCTTCACTTCAAGCAAATCAATGGTAGGAATTCAAGGCAGGAATCTGGAGGCAGGAGCTGAAGCAGAGGCCTTGGGGGAATAGTGTTGTCATGAGAACAATGTGAGTCATAAACAACACAGCATTTATTCTGCTCACAGCTTCCAAGTGTTTGGCCCATTGTGGGGTGGAGTGGGGAGAGACTGGTGGTGCTGAGTTATCGGATTCTGGCAGCCAGGAAGGAGATCAAAGCAGTTCCCATTATAATGGCTAGGGAGCATAGCAGAAAGGGGCCCGGGCAAGATAGAGCCCCAAAGACCTGTCTCCTGTTATTTCCTTCTCCTGCGAGGCCCTCTCACGTCCCCTTCACCACGGGACACCTATGAACCTGTCAAGAGATCAAATTACCCATTAGGCGAGAGTCCTTATGATCTCATGGACTCTGGGAACTCCCACAGATACAAGCAGAGGTGAGCTTTACTAATTGACCAAGTATTTATTAATCCAATCAAGCTGTCAATCAAATTAGCCATCCTGTCTTGCTTCCAATTAAACGAGTGTGGCATTTAGCTCAGGGCCTGGCAGATTCTGGGAAATCTTCCAAAGCCACCCACTCTTCATTCTAGACCCTTGGGGCGTGATGGATCAGGACTTTACTGTCATGACACTTGGGCTTTGGTCCGGGGAGACTTATAATAAAAAGAAGTTGAGCCTAACGTACATAAGATAGTCACGTGACAGAAAGTGGCACAGAAGTAAATGAAGCAGGTGAGAGTCGCAAAGAATTCTGGGTGTGGGAGTGGGTGAAGGCCTCTCGGAGCGGGGCACACTGAGGAATGAGAAGTGGGGGGGTCCTTCCTGGAGGAGATAATGACGAATAGGAAGGCTCTGGTGCCAGGAAATGTGAGGTGTTGGAAGTTCACAAGGACTGCTGCAGTAAAGTGAGTGAGCAGGGGTCAGGGAGAACAAGGACAGGGTGACATAAAGGGAAGATTATCCCCCGGGGTAAATGAGACCTCCAAGCTGGAGGGAAATTAGGTAAAGAAGAACTCCAAGAGAAGGGGAGATGGAGAAGGTTGTGGGTGCCAGCTGCGGGTGTACTGTGGGAAGGCAGTGGGGACCCAAAGAGTAGTAGGAGCTCCGGTGTAAAACAATGTTTTGAAATGACCCTTATGGGTTCCCATACTGAATGCTTGGTCTCCCACAGCTGGTGCCATCTGGGGAGGTAATAAGAAGCTTGTAAGAGCACAGCCTGGCTGGAGTCCCTGAGAGTGGGCTTCAGAAGGCGACAGTTAGACCCAGTGGCTCCCGGTCTAAAATGGGTGAGCACCTTCCTCCTGCACATCAACCTGCTATCATGATATTCAGCCTCCTCTCAGGTCCTAAGTAGTGGGCCCAGCTGGCCAGGGGCTGAAGTCACTGAAACCGTGATCCAAGGTGTGACAGAAAGCTAATATCACATGGAGGCCGAGGCGGGCATGGGCCACTGAGTGCAGAGCCTAGGGCTGAATGATGCGGGACCTGGAGCCCTTGTGCTGTAGTTCCATCCCTGCGCTGAGAGCATGATGATGATGAGACCTTCTGAGGTGGGGCTTCCGGGAAGTCTTTAGGCCACGGGAGGTGGGGGATGGGGGATGGGGGTAGAACATGACCCTGAAGGGGTCATGACACTAGTAGTCTCTTCTCTTGGCTTTGTTCAACCATACACTACAATGTACCATGTCACCATCGGTTCATTACAACAGGGCCAATACTAACCACTCTAAAACTGTGAACCCAAACAGCTTTTTGCTTTTTATAAGCTGATTATCCCAAGTATTTCGTTATAGTGGTAGAAAGCTTCCTAGAACACCCTATGTGGTCAGTTGATCAAGAGTGATGATGCCCTATCAAAGGGTCCTAGAAGTAAGACAACATTAGTGAGGAAATGGTGGCTGATATCATTGTCAAGTAGGAACTCAAAATAAGAACACAATTAAGTTTTGGGGAAAAGGGTACATTCTACGGGGTGAAATCCACACTTGCTACAGTACCCTTGGGACATGCAAACATGGCATGGCAAGGAGTTGGTTTTTGCTCCTGGATAACAATATGTTTTTCTCAGAAGATTCTTTTTTTTTTTTGTGGCATTTTCTTTTTTTTTTTTAATTTCTTCTTTTTTTCCATTTATTTATCTTTTTAACATTACTTATTTATTATGTATACAGTATTTGCTCTACATATATATGCCCGGGCAGATCTCAATGTAGATGGCTGTGAGCCACCATGTGGTTGCTGGGAATTGAACTCAGGACCTTGGGAAGAACAGCCAGTGCTCTTAACCTCTGAGCCACCTCTCCAGCCCGAAGATTCTTAAAAAAAAAAAAAAAAAACTGGAAAGAATAAACCCAAAGTGGAGATTTTTCTGTTCACCCCTCAGTGAGTCTCTGAATGTACTTCATAGACAAAAATGACCCAGCGCTTTAAGAGAGACAGACTCCAAAGACAGTTTGCTGTCACACCCCAGAATTGCATCCATCTCAGTAAAAAAAAAAAAAAAAAGGCCCAGAAATTATTCACATTGCTCTGCAGCTCTGGCAAGAAGACAGAGACTAGAGAATTCAGGCAGCCTGTGTGTTTCCCTGGCCCCATAGCAACAGCAACCCTCGCAGACAGTAACCACTGTCTTTTTTTAAGACTGGAGGAGGCCAAATTTGGAAGGTCCTTCTCTAGGGGTTTCCCACCTATAACCACTCATCTACGCGATTTGCCATCAGTACAGGAAGCAAAGGGAACCATCTCGTTCAGGAGTTAAGGGTGACAAAAGCGAATTTACCTACGGAGCTTCAAATGCAGCAATGGGCAAGAATGCTTCAGCCCATCAAAGACCCTGGGCTCAGTGCTCAGGACAGGGCAAGCCTAAAGCAAGGCCACTGGAAAGAACAAGGGGTCTGGGCAGTTGCAAATGCCCAGCTGTGTTTGTACAGAATCCAGTTTCTGCTTTCTTTGAACTTTTCGGAATCTCAGAGAATGGCAAGGGAGGCAATTTCTGACATATCCCAGTATTCGGAATAGCAATAACCTCACCATGTACACACAGGAACTGCTTTTGATTTTCAAAGAGCCTTTCTTCTTTTTCTCTCCCCCCCTCCCCCCATGGAGGAGGATGAATTACAGATCAGATCTTCTGGTTTCTTTCTTCAAGATGGAGAGAATCACTGACTCCAGTTGTGAAAGATGATGGGGAGTCAGACAGATTGAAAACTGTCTACAAGGGGTTGTTGGCCCATTCTGAACATATGAGAGAGGAAGAGACCATTCTCATCACAGCTCATGCTGAAGTGCCTCTAAGTTACTGCTGTTAGATCTTTTCTAGACTCCCAGAAATAATGATCCCAGCTGTAACCCGACTAAGGAAAGACAGGAGGTCATCTTTGGCTTAATGCCTGCTTGTTGTGAACAAAATTAATGGTACCACAGTCTTGAAGGGCAGCCAGAGTCAGATCAGTTAGGTGCTATGATTCATTTTGGAGACTCATCGGGGTCCTCATGCCTGCATAGCAAGCTCTTTATGAGCTGAGCCATCTCCCCAGTCCCTGGTATTTGAACTTCATTGTCAATTTCCTCCCATTCAAATCATCACTACTTGAAGCACACGAGGATCTCTGGTGTCTAGAAATGGGTGTGGCTCACAGTGATCCAACTGCGACCAAAGACAGAGAATGCTGATGTGAGCACTAGAGACAAAAACAAAATGCCCTGGGTCTCAGAGGAGGAGAATTTAATTCTGGTTCACAGGATTAGCAAAGGCTTTGAGAAAAAGAAGTATCTGAGTCAGATTTGGGGGCTGACGGGATGTTAATGATCAGAGGTTGATGGGCAGCATGTGGCTGGGAGAGAGGACATTGAATGGGATGCTGAGCGGACACTGCTGCTCATGGGTGCAGGGACAGTCAAGTGACCCAGAGGGCTGGAGCCTGAGCCTTAGGAGGAGGGGGCAGGGGACAGAGTGTCAACAGTGAAGATTATTCACTGTCAGTGCCCTAGTGTTTGGGTGTCGCGTCGACCTTGACCAGCAAGAATGACGCAACTCGCAAAAGCTCTTCTCAAGCAGTTTATTCAGGTCCCTTGAAAATAGTCTTCCGAATTCCCGGGCAGACCCAACCCACAGGCTAAATACTATATGAACAGCCAATCAAGTAAAGCCACGTGGTGCTATCTTAGAGGCCCACGTATGCAGAAGCAAGCCAGATCAGCGGTCTTAACCAAATATGGACTTGTTTACCACAGAGAGTGCTCACCTTCGGGCTGGTGGAAGGCGGAAACTGGCGCCATCTTTAGGGCGGGGCACGTTGCAGCTCTCTACATTTGGGTACCTCTGCCAGACTTCAGGGTTGCAGGGTGTGAGGGTTTTTGAATATATGAGGCAGAAATCTGGGAGAATGGTCTGTGGTAGACACAGGGCATTGGAAGTCATGAGCATTGTATTTAAAACCAAGACTAGGGGAGATCACCAAGGGAGATGAGTGGAAACAGAGGACCAGTTATAGAAACTGAGCATGCTCCAAGGGTGTGAGGACTGGGAGAAGAGGAGGGGCCTGCAAAGGGGCCCTGGGAAAGGAGGACAGGAAGACAGAAAGAAAATGGGGGATGGAACGTCCTGAGACGGAGACAGAGAAAGTCTATCAAGGACCAGACTGACTCTGATTGTCATGGTTACTCTTGTATTGCTGTGCTAAAACACCATGAGTAACCAAGGTTACAGAAGGAAGGTTTGCTTCTCTTATGGTTCCTTCTAATGGTGTTAGAGCCCACCATGACAGGGAAGCATGGCAGCAAGCCACAGCCACATTCACTGGAGCAGAAGCCGAGAGCTCACATACTGAGGCAGAGAGGCACACTGCAAATGGTACCAGTCTTTTGAAACCTCAGAGCTCACCCTAGTTACCACCTACTCCAACAAGGTCACCTCCTAGTCCTTCCCAACCAATTCCACCAACTGGGTCCAGTATTCAAACATATGAGACTATGGAGGGCATTTTCTTTCAAACTACCACAATGACCCAGATGTGTCAAGTGAGGTGAGCCCAAGAACTGATGAAGGATGCTCAGTGTAAGCTCTGCTGGTACCCAAGGAAGACCAGCTTGATGCACGCAAGGCAGGAGAGAGCCTGGCTGCAGTGGATTGGAAAGAATATAGCTGATCTATCATTTATCAATTATCTATCTATCTATCTATGTATCATCTTTCTGTCATCTACCTCATTTACCATGTATTAATAATCAATTTCTTTTTTTTTAAACATTTATTCATCAATTTATTATGTATACAATATTTGCTCTACATAAATGCCCAGGCACAAGATCTCAATGTAGATGGTTGTGAGCCACCATGTGGTTGCTGGGAATTGAACTCAGGACCTTTGGAAGAACAGCCAGTGCTCTTAACCTCTGAGCCATCACTCCAGCCCCAATAATCAATTTCTTTACCAACCATCTATTACCTACATCTCATCTATAATCTATTAATCAGCTATTTCTCTATCAACCATCTATTATCTACATTCTATCTGTCTATCTATTATCTATCATCTATCATATCTATCATTTATTATCTATATCTATCTATCTATTGATCTATCATCTAGTTTATTATCTATTTACTTACTTATTTGAGACACGGCTTCATTGTGTAGCTCAGCCTAGCTCAGAATGCAGTCTACAGTCCAGAGAAGCCTTAAGACCTCAGCGCCCTGCCTCGGCTTCCCCTGTGCTCCAATTACCAGCATGCACCATTCTGAAAGCAGTTCTGGGACAGGTTGAATGGCTTGGTTTGACTCTGTTGTTCCCTCTCTGAATTCATGGGCTGGAACTTTAACCCCCAAATTGATATGCTAATGGTGTTTGGAAGTGCAGCCTTCGGGAGCTAATTAGGATGGGATGAGCTAATGAGGGTAGGGGCCCCATGGTGGCTTTCCTGGCTTTTCAGAACAGCCAGCACTCTTGCTCTGTGCTGCTGTCACATTCTGATTCAGGAGACCTTCCCAGATGCTGAGTGACACTCTATTCTTCATAAATTGACCAGCCTCAGGTACTCTAACAAAAAACAGACTAAGGTGCAGTGTTAATAGCAGAACAATTACACTAGAGAGAAGGTTTTTTTTGTTGTTTTTTTTTTTTTTTGGGTTTTTTTTTTTTTTTTTTTTTTTTTTTTTTTTTTTGTGCTTTGAGACAGGGTTTCTCTGTGTATCCCTGACTGCCCTGGACTCACTTTCTAGACCATACTGGCCTTGAACTCACAGAGATCCACCTTCCTCTACCTCCCGAGTGCTGGTGTTAAAGGCATGTGCCACCACGGCCGGCTGCTTTTTTCAAAATGTGGAACAATAGCAGTTTTCTTAGCAGATTATCTGGATCTGGTGGGGGGGGGGGGGGGGATGTTCATGGAAGATGAAGGGAGGGGAGCTTTTTAAGAGGTGTGGCCTTGAGGGCTGGATTCTATGTGGAGAAGCTAGCAGAGGGGTGGGGAAAGCTTGTCTGGCAATGGAGAAGGCAGCCAGACAAAAAGAAGAGGAAGAAAACAGTTGGCTCAGTTTGTCCCTGACAGGTTCAATGTGTTCAGTGAGGTGAGACATAGATCACTGGTTGAGAAGATAGGGATTGGTTATGACATAGATCACTGGTTGAGAAGATAGGGATTGGTTATGGGGACTTCTGAAGAGAGGCAAAAGAGAGAAATGGCAAACCTGACTGGAGAACAAGGGCCAGGCACACTGGGCTTTATGGACCCACTGAATGTAAAGCAAACTTCTTGGGGGTGTTGTGTGCTGTTCCCAGCCAGATGAAGGCTCGGGCCTTAGCTTCCTTCAGCAACCTTTCCTTACCTAGTTCCTGACTGCTGGGAGAGTTGGTGGGTCCAGCAAGCTGGCAACACATTTGTCCCAAGGCAGAGTCCCACATCCCAAAGGGACATCCCATAGCAAAGCTCAGGCAGAATCTTGGTGGTGGGGGGGATTCCCATGTAGCCCAAGGGGTGCATCATGGGAGCTTCTGGGGTCTTGCTGGTCCTCCCAGTCTGTTCTGTTAGTGTAGAGGACATGGTGTCGGGGAGGGATGAGGGAAATGAGGAGAAACCCTAAAGCGCATCTCACCTGGAACAGGAGGAACAACAAATTTCCTGGTCCTGCATGGAGAACAGCCCCCTCAAGCTCCGGACTCCCGGCTTCCATGGCCTTGCCCTTAGACCTGCTCCTCTAGGTGGGACAAGTCCAGTCAGCTGGCCTCCCAGGAAGCCCTACCTTCACGTCCTCCTCTTCCCCTTCTCCAAAACCCCTGTTGGCCACCTTTGCACTGGACCTCAATAGTAAGGGCAGCTGGCTACTGAATGTATGCGACATGCCAGGCAGCAGGTAAAAAGCTAGCCTGAGGTCCACTGAGTGAACTCCGAATTCCACAGTGTGTTTGCTTTAACATCTACTTAAACAAAACATTCGTTCTGGAGCTGGTAGATGGCTCAACACTTAGGAGCACTGGCTGCTCTTCCGGAAGAGCTGGATTTGATCCCCAGCATCCACATGGTGGCTCTCAACTACCTGTAACTCCAGTTCCTCTGGTCTCTGTGGACACACAGGCGTGCGCATACATGCAAGCAAAGCACACATACAGTATACCTACATATGTATATACGGTAATAAAGGGCCACCTTCATTGCCAAACGTGTGTTGGCTGATCTCTGTTTCTTTCCTTCCAATAGGTCCTTCAGTCCAAACTATTGTTTTCTCGGAAGAATCCAAGTCCTCCCCATCCCCCACCCCGCCATTCCTTGTGCTCTGTAGACTGAAATAAATACACCCTGTCACTTCCTTTCCAAAGCCTTTATGGTGAGCCCCACCACTCCAGCACCTGAAAGGTGAGTACCCACCTGCGTGCGCAAGCCCTTGACCCCAGTTGTAACATGGGGTGGGTGTGTATCTGAAGAGGTTAGCCCACTCTCTGGGTCTTTGGTTCCCACTTGTAAGGGGCATGTGTGTGTGTGCCTCCCCTCAAGAGTTCCCACGTAAAGTTGAATTTTTAAAAATCCATACTTTAGAGCCCATTTCTTGGAAAGTAGGGTTCAAAACTCAAGCACCCTTTTTATGCAGAACAGTACTGGAAGCCTTTTAGGGCTGATGTGAGGCCAACCTCTGTTCTGATACAATGTTATAACAAGAGGTTGTGAAATGGTATTTCATGTTTTGTTTGCGGAAATCTTGGGTATAGGTTTGTAACAGGATTATATTTATTAGTACTTAACAAACACATATAAGACACCTATATCCTATAATCTAAAGTCTATAACCTAATACCTATAAACACTTAATATCTAAGAACACCTAGCCAACCATATTTTAACCTTCTTAAAAGGATATTAATATCCTTACCATAGGTCCATGCAGGATAACTGGATTTTAGCAATTTCGATACAGCAGTCCCAGCAGACAGTCCCTTTCAAGCTTAGCGTCCATTGGACCTTACTTTGCCTGTTCATGTGGTCAGTTTATTTCAACCACTAGATTGTGACTGGCTTATAAGATCAGTTTGTTTTAACTGCTAACTTGAGGTCAGCTTCCTCCATCAGCTAAGACTGAGATTTATTTATTTATTTATTATCTGTTGCCTCTTGTCTAGCACACAAAGAGGTCAACATCTTTCTCTGGGAGAGCATATGAATTAGAAGTAGGTCAGACAGGAACAATGCAAATTGTTGCTAAATGTATCTATTCATTTTGTCAAAAGTAGCGGTTAAGAGACTTCTGCCACCTGCACACTCTAGGAGGCAGGCATTTGTCATCCGTTAGCAACATTTCTGTTGAGGATCTAGCTCAGGGATAAAGAGCAAGGGGCCTGGTGTGCTTGCAAATCCAGGCTCCATCCTAGAAAAAGAAAAATTCTTTTGCCTCCTTCTGCTTTATGTTTGTATATAGATGTTTTCGGACTGAGGTGTACCTCAGAGTGTCTCTACAGTGGGGTGAACACAACAAAGCAGAAGTGGGATTACATTTGAAATCATGCATTATTATAGGTAATGAAAGAGCAGATCCTGAACATGGTAATTAGTTTACAATGTGCTCCCCTGAAAATACTCAGCCACCATGATTAATGTTCCCTCAAGCAGCCAGCCCCTGTAAGTAGCTACCATTGTACTTCCCGGAGCTCCACGCTCCCAGGATATTACGATAAATACCACGTTGGTTCTCAGGTTGTGCTAAGTGATTAGGTCCGGGTGTGAGAGGGTGGTGAGGTGAAATGGAGATGAAGTCCAAGTGTTTGCTTTTCTGCCCTGATAGTAACAGAAAGAAAGAGCTGGCGGCCAGCTATAGAGGAGGTCTAAGCGTCCGAGGACATAACTCACACCCCTGCCTGTGCCTGTTTAGTCTGTGAGATTATAAATCCAAATTGGTTTCTGTCGGGTATCCCTATCTGAAGCTAACAAACAGAAAGAGAAGAGCGGGGTCCACTTCAGAGTGCCAGAGAAGAACCTTGAACTTCACTTTGAGACTCTTGGGACAACCTTCCCTTCCCCTAGGATGTGGGGCCATCAGGTAATGACATTGTTGTCAGACATTCCCATTGGCTCCTGGGTCTGGCTTTATCCCAGATGAGTTTCTGGGCTGTGGCCACTGAATGGTCCAAGGCAGGAAATACTCACAGCTGCAGACTGGATGCTTGTGCTCAACTCAGGGAGAGAATGGACCAGGAAGAACCTGAGCAGCTCTGAGGCTAAGGACTGTCTAGCTCTGTTTCTGCTCTCAGAGCACATGGAATTGGAAGAGGAGAACATTCGCCTGTGGGAAGCGCATGTTGCTGAGTGCTGGGTTAGAGTTTTGGATACAGGAAGACTTTGATCTGCCCTGTGGTTGTGGTAAAGATGTCCCCTACCAAACTCATCAGAGCTAAAGGGGCTGAGGTGTGACCCAGAGCCTCTGTATGTCTTCACCAGCCATCCCAGCTTCCCCAGAGCCCTGGAGGTACCTGAGGTAGAAGAGCTACTACCTAAGGTGGCCAACTCAGCAGCATAAATTATATCCTTGTGAGTTTCCTGTATGGCCCTTCCTTATAGTGATGTTAGCACACTGTGTCATTTCAAGAAACTGTAACTGAACATGGATTTTAAAGAAAAGTCACCAATGCCAGCTCACCAAGGAAACTCCTGTAGGCTGGGAGCCTGGGTACCTGTGCTGGAAGTGTTTGAAGTGCCCCCTCTGGCCTCATTGTAGAATGCAGGTGGGAGGAAGGAGGAGGTTCCAGAACAGGGCCCTCTGAACCAGAGCCATGTTCAGGCAAGGTCCCTCACTTCTAGAGCATGCCAATAGATGTGTAGGAGCCAGAGAGTAGCAGCCAAACCCACGGCCTTAGCATTACTCGGGAATCACCCAGAACCTGCACACCAGTGGCTGAGTGCAGGACCAGCACAGCCAAGGGCCAGGGAAGCTTTGGGTCTGAAGGTGGCTCAGGAGAGTTTTCACAGAGATACCACATGAGCTGCGGAGAATGACGGAATTTCAGTGGGAGCCACATGCTCAGAGTGCCTACACAGCCTTGTGGGAGCCACATCTTGTTTATGAATGTGTCCCCCATATTTAGTAATATGGGTCCACGGTGGGTGCTCAAGCAATACTGTGGGAAGGGTGGTTGGAGGAAGGAGCAGTGCTGGGGGTAGCTTGACCCGGCCCTGTCTGGCATGCATTGGAGGAGTCCTGTTCACTAGGTTATCGTGTCTGTGACTTGAAAGCGCTACCGAATTGGAGACTGGGGAGCCAGAGGAGGCTGGGAGGCCATCTGCTATAGCTTGAATATTGATTTTCCCTACCAAAATTCATGGTGGGATGCAGTCCCCACTGCAGCAGTGCTGTGAGGTGAGGACTAGTGGGTGTTTGGGTCATGTGGGCCAAGACTGGTTGAGTTTCTGTGAGAGACACTTGTTACGGACCAAGCCTAGCCCTTGGGTTTTTTTCTCTTCTGTTGGGTGTGGCTTTAGAGAGATTGGCTTGAAACAGGTGAGATTTGAGCAAGTCCAAACCCTGGGAATCTCAAAATTGAGATTGAAAGGACAAGCTCTCTCTCTCTCTCTCTCTCTCTCTCTCTCTCTCTCTCTCTCTCTCTGCTTCTGCCTGCCTCAGGAGCACATGGTTGCAGCCCCCAAATGGCTGCCTTCCTTGTGGCACGTGGAAAAAAACTCCATAGGAAGTCACAGATGAGCTCAGTACCTGGTGTCCGGGACCTTTCCTCGTGTAAATACAGCATTGCCAGCATCTCAATCCCAGCCAATAGAATGCATTCAACCCCCCCAAAAATCCCTCCCCAATTCCCACAGTTCAAAAAGGGCTCACCCATCTTAGAGTTCTGAAGGTTTTATATATTTAGAGGAGGTTCAAAAGATTTAATAGATATGGAGTAGATTTTAGAGATATTGAGAGAACCAAGACCATCATGACCTAAGCTAAAAATAAAGGAGACCTGGTTCACCAAATGGCTGCCTCAGAGCTTTGTTTCTGCCCGAGGGGACTTTCGTCTTCAGAGAAAGCTTTCTCCAACTGCACTGGGACTTTTCTGAACCTGCCATGTTTTTCTCTGGCCCACAGCACCAGTCCTCTGGGACTCCAACAGCAACCAGCGTGACCCTGCCTTCCTTGGCACACTCTGGAGAGAACCCCATGGGACCCCAAGATGCACTCACTATTTTTCTTAAGGTCCTACCTGCAGACCATGGGTAAAGCACCCAGTTCAGAGTTCTCTCTGTCCCAGCCCTGCACAGCCCAATCTGGACTTACTGACCCAGACACTCACCCAACCCCCACCAGCTACCCTACACTCTTCCACACCCAGGCTCTTCCCTTGCCTCCATGAATGGAAGCAGCAGGATGCCCTCTCAGAAGCCATGCTGTAATGCTTCCCAACCCCCAGAACCTCAAATCTAAATAAACCTCTTGTCTTCATAAATTGTACTTTCTTAGGTATTCTATTACTGCAACAAGAAACTGATTAAGACACCACCCAAAGGTGTTGATATGGCTGGGCAGGGAGTTTGTAGATAGGAAATCTGAGTACAATGATCACAGAGTTTCAAGAATATTAATTTAGCCACATCTAAAACATCGTTGATAACTACATGACTCGAAAAGCAGTTTCAGTTCTTGTTTTGATTTCGAGACAGGGGTCTTATGTGTGTATGCATGTGTGTGTAACAGCCTTGGCTGTCCTGGAACTCGCTCTGTAGACCAGGCTGGCCTCGAACTCACAAAGATCTGCCTACCTCCACCCCCTGAGTGCAGGGATTAAAGGTGTGCACCATCACCGCCCAACCCACTTTTGGATCTTTGGAGGTCATCTCTTTGCTCAATGAAGGGTGGTCTCTCAGCAAAGTGTAACTGGGCTGTGAGACATGGTGACAACATGATAGGTGGTGCCCTAGCGTGTGCTGCCCAAGGAGCAGTTCCTAGTGCTTGGTGATGAGCCACCCACAGGCAACCTCCTCCCCCCAGAGTGGCCCTTCTTACCAGTAGTCCAGTTTCAGGGGGACAGCTTCCAGACCACCAATCTGACAGTAAGGCTCCAAGTTCCAGAGTTCATACAGCTGCAGCTCCCAGCTCCTGTTCAAGGCAAGCATTGTTGGAGGCAACTGGAAGCTCATTCCATCTCTGTTGAAGTATTTTAAATCCCACAGATCCCATGAAGAGTAGGCCTGTGAAAATCCTGCCCTACGGGGCCTGAATCCCAGACTTCCTTAAGCTTTATGTGGTAGGGACATCTCTTCAGCTGGGTGCTAAGATGGCCCTTTTTCATCAGGAGGCCAGATGTAGGGAACTCCGATTTCAGCCCTCCACTGAGTTTCCTTCTCTGTAAAACCGGCTCCTAACAATCTCTTAGAGATGAGCGGCTGAGACGCTGTGAGAGAGTGATTGGTCCAAAGCCTGGGAACAGCTCAGAATGTAAGGCTTTGGTGTGGGGAACGAAAGGCCACCAGATTTGGAGAGGAGGGGTGAAGGGCTCTTTATTAACCAAAATGTTGACCTGGTCTTCCCTCCTTTCCCCTCTTCCTAGGTCATTACAACTAGAGCCTTGACCCAACCCTCCTGTGTTTGGCTTAACTTGGGGCTGCTGGAAGAAGAACAATTTTTGAGGGTGACAACTGATAGCACACATCACCCTCTATCCCAGGACCTAGGCCTGGGCCTCCTGCCGCTAAATGTCTGAACGTTTAATGAGCTGCTATGTCAGTCACTGAACTGCAGTGACACTCATGTCTTTAAACATCTTTTTCAAAAATCAAACTGGTGTCAAGTGAAATAGGCCACAGGAAGCAAGGGCACATATGGTGCGTTCTTGTTGGTGGAGCAGACACACACGGGCCTTACAGAACTGGACAGAGTAGAGGCCGCTGGACACTGGGTGGGGCAGTGGAACAGGTAGGGGAGGCGGGAGAAAAGATTTAAATTAGGTACACCGAAATACAAATAGGAGCAATCCTTATTTTCTATAGCATAGTGAGGTAGCTATTGTTTAAAATAAACTAAGATACCTCTTATTTTTCTCAATGATGCATGGAAATAATTAACATTTGATTGGTGATGAATCAAAGTAAATACCACCACAACTTGATCATTACATATAGTATTCTTATATCAGATTAGCAAACTGTATCCAATAAAGGTATACAAATGCTATGATTTTTTAAAAAGTAAATAGGGGCTAGAAAGATGGCTCAGCTTAATGCTCTCCCACAGGACCTGTGCTCCGTTCTGAGCAGCCACATCAGATGGCTCACAGCTGCCTGTAATTCCAGTTCCAGTGGATCTAACACCCTCTTCTGGCCTCCTTGGGTATTGCATCCACACACATGCACACACACACACACACACACACACACACACACACAAATAAACAATAAACTTTAAAAAAAAGATGATAAAAATAAATACAATAAAAAATTTAAAAATCAAATTGGGCTGAATTTATAAACTTAAATTTATTGCTTAGAATTAGCATGATATTCCATTGATTATATTAACTATGTTGATATTTTAATAAATATATTTTTGATGATGAGTTAATAAGCATAGAAAGTATTAAGCCATATGAACAATTATATCTAATAAAATAACTGCGATAGGCTGGGATAGGTCATGGAAGCATTTTTTTTTTTTTTTTTTGGTTTTTCGAGACAGGGTTTCTCTGTGTATCCTTGGCTGTCCTGGATTCACTTTGTAGACCAGGCTGGCCTCGAACTCACAAAGATCCGCTTGCCTCTGCCTCCCAAGTGCTGGGATTAAAGGCGTGCGCCACCACCGCCCGGCACGGTCATGGAAGCATTTAAAGTAGTTAGACCCAGAGCCCCAGTGACTTGTGGAAGAAGGGTTTCGGAGAGGGCTTTCCAGCAGTGAGGGCCTTGTGTGACAGACAGAGCTGTGGGAACCCTTCAACCTGTCCCTTAACTGTAGCCATACCCTGAAGCCCAGAGCTCAAGCCTTCAACTCCCACCCTGCCTCTGCACTGTTAGTTCACACCCCTGCAGGACCTCAACTGTGAGTGACAGTAGCAGGTGCAGCCATGTTTACTCTGTGTATTTTCCCCTAGGAATTAGTCCTGTGCAGTCAAGGCTCAGTTTAGACGGCTAAGAAAACAAACACTCCATTTAATCCAAATAAAGTGTGCTTGAAAAGTCCTCAGGCTAATTTTCCTCCTGTGGCCCTTTCTTGGTTTCAGAGGCGTTTTCTACAAGAAAGCATCTTCTGAGATAACGGCATTGCTCCATGGAGCCACACAAAGGGTGCCTCTGG
>CAJQZJ010032578.1:3343214-3382216 GCA_907164525.1 Lophiomys imhausi | reverse complement strand
TGAGATAACGGCATTGCTCCATGGAGCCACACAAAGGGTGCCTCTGGCTAGACGTATGAATTCTGATATTTTAACTTTAGCCTCACGCTACAAATGTGCATGTCTGTGTGACCTCAGACATCAGTCTGCATCTCATCAAACCAAAACTGCTCGCTTGTGGTTGCAACTCCCCCTTCTTACCCAGTCCCGATGATTAGTTTGTTGTGCTGTGGCATGCTGACGATATCTGTCACCCATCGGACTTTTGGCTGGAGGACTTGCCCTACAGGATTAAATAGTGAAAAATAAACAAATGCATATGCCTTTGAAAATTTGTATTTATAAAAAATTTTTAAATGTATTTAATTTAAATTCATTTCATTTTTTATTGAAAAGATTTTACTTTTATTTTATGTGTGTGAGTCTTTGCTTACATGTACATATGGGCACTATATGTGTATTATGGGGGCCAGAAGAGGGTCTCAGATCACTTTGGAACTGGAGTTACAGACAGCTGTGAGCTGCCATGTGGGTGCTGGGAATTGAACTCAGGTCCTGATGGGGTGATGTTATGCATTCTTAATGTTAATTAATTGGTCCTGCTTGCTGTCTGTTACTTAGATTGTCTCTGATTGGTTGAATAAATGCCGAGGCCTGAGACTGGGCAAAGACAGATATAGGCGGGACTAAGGTGTGCAGGCTTCTGGAACAGAGAGGTTGATGGGAAGCGGCCAGGAGCAGGAAGGAGGAAGACACACGCCATGGGTTAGTGGCCAGGAACATTGGCATAGCGTGGAAAATAACAGGGGACGTATGTATATATGGGATCATGTTTGGGTAATAGAATTACCATTACATTCAAGGGCACAATTTATGTCATCATGACACTTAAGGAGCAATTTAAAACAGCAAATAAAATCAAACTGTGGCACTCGGCATCCTTACCAAATGAAAATCACACACGAAAATTGACTTTTTTCTTTTCAACTTCAGCTGCAGGGACCAGAAGTAGATAGCTCCATCTTCTCAGATGGCGATTAAGATGTTGTTGTCGGATATAGAGAGAACGCGCAGCATGGGCCTCCTGTACAACAGCCTCTTCTGTACTGCAGGAACCTGGAGGGAAGCCCTTGCCTGCCATGCCGCAGCCTTGGCTTGCTCCGAGTACTCTAGCTGCAGGTATGTGCAAAAACTGTCCTGAACGGCAAAGGACTACAGGTTAAGCCCCCTGACCATTTGACTTTCAGAAATTCTCTTTTCCAACTCGGAATGGATAAAACTCTTCCTGAACATTGGTATAGTTGTTAGCACACACACACACTGCCAAATTGGGAGCGGTAACAGTGGGAAGCCTTCAGCTGGGCCTGGGGGTCTGTTGCCCAGCTGACTGCCTTCCTTACTATGCTTCCCGACTTCCCCTAAGTGTGGTTGGGGGTGAAGTGGGCACTTCAGCACTGGTGCCAGTTGTTTCTGGCCATGTACCATGCATGACCCAGGCAACATGGGCCTTCACCTTAATTCTCACCAGGAATATAGTTTGCCCCATTTTACAAATTGACAGGCTCAGGTATGAAAAAGTCCAGTGACTCACTTCAGAGTAAATACCTTCTCTTTCCCTTCTGATCCCAGGTACTTTGGAAGCCACAGATTACAGTGCAGACATGCCTAAGTCTGCACCGGAGCCACATCCCATACAACCAATCCCGACAATGGCATAGAAACAACATCAAAAAAACCTCAGTCATTGCTGGACAGTGGTGGCGCACACCTTTATCCCCAGCGCTCCGGAGGCAGAGACAGGCTGATCTCTGTGAGTTCGAGGCCAGCCTGGTCTACAGAGTGAGTTCCAGGACAGCCAGAGATATGTAGAGAGACTCTGTCTTGAAAAACAAAAATGAATGAATGAATAAATAAATAAATAAACAAATAAATGAAAAGAAAGAAATCTCAGTCACAAAGATGCAAATCTTTTAAGGGGGTGACCCCAAATTCCTGAGGAACATGTGCTTTGCCAAGAAGCACAAGAAAGGTCTGAAGAAGAGGCAACCAATACAAAGGCAATGAGTGCACATTCAGAGGCCATTAAGGCCCTTGTGAAGCCTAAGGCAGTTATGCCCAAGATGCCAAAGGGCCTGAACTGCAAACTCAACCATCTTGCTCTCATTGCCCCCCAAGCTTGGGAAGCAGATTCAAAGCTGTATGGTGGAAGGTCCAAGGCTCTACCAACCAAAGCCCAAGGTTCAAACCAAGGCTGAGGCCGCAGCTCCAGCTCAGGCCCCCAGAGGTGCCCAGGGCCCTGGGAAGGTCCCATAGGAAAGGCTCCTGCTCACTAATGTGAAGACAGATGAAGAGATGACAGGTGTGGCACACCTACACACCATTTGTGGATGACCAGTGTGCCCCATGCTGTTTTTGCTAGAACAAATACCTAAGAAATGGCTGGTCAGGGACTCGTGTTCCTGTATACCTGACTTCATGCGCCACCCTTAGGATCTGAGCAGGTTGCCCACAGAAAGGCACTTTGTAGCTTAAGAAAAGGAAGGTATCCCTTGAATCTGAGACATGGGAATAGGTAACTTTGGACTTGAGGAATTTTTATCTCTTCTCCATGTCTCCCAAACCTCTACCTCACTAGCTTTCTTTTTGCACAGTGGAGCTTCGAACAGTCTTTTTAAAACCAGATGGCAATAGAACGCACTCACATCTGAACTAGCTAAAGGTCTGAATAGCCATGGTTTACTGTTCAGTTTGTAATTTTTTCTAACCTTAATTCATGCCCAGACAATGGAAGGGCGTTGATGGACACAGTGGCCAAGAATGTTATAAGAATGTCTTACCTCTTCATAATCACGCCCTGGACGCTGTGTAATATTGAAGATATTTGTGGAGGATTTATTCTGCCACAGTCTTGGCCCTAACCCCTTTGCAGGTGCCCACAGCATCTGCCACATGCAGCCATAACATCCAAGGGATGAGGTCTCCCTCAACTGTTTTCTTTTTGGCAATTAAGTGGAGAATGTGTCTCCAACTCTTGGTTTTAGGGTACCCTCTGTGTAGCCTGCCTGAACTACTGAGGTTCCTTCCCAGTTAAGTTCCTTCATAGAAGAAGTTGAAAGTTTCAAGTAAGCTTTAGTTCAGCTTCGAGTGGCCAAAGGGACTAAATCAGTCTCTGAATGATGTGTCCTGTGTGTTCCATACCAACTCTAAGTTGGATTTACACAATAGGACTTACCCACTGGATTCTCCCCACTGCCCCATAGTCTACTTTCATGAAAAGTTGTTCTATTTGTCCAATACTCAGGGGAGGAAAAAAAAGTTTATAGATTTTGTTAGATTATTTGGGAAAGAGGTCCATAGAGATGTAGCAGACTTCAGACAATAGTATGAACACACATTTAGTGAGGTTTTGGAATGAATGTCTAAATACACTGAATCACCCTGAGGGACAGTCTCATAAAAAGCCTGGAATCAGAGATGAAGCAGAAAACAGGAAGCCCAGGGTGACAGGAATCACAGCTAGATTCAAAGCGGAGTTTAGGAGATCTCCAGGGTGTCTTGGGGTAGGGGTGGGGGTCCATCCCAGGCCTCTGGATGGGGTGGCAGAAGCAAGGGCAGTGTTGTAAGTCATGACGTGAAGATGTTGGCTAGCAGGACTCAACCCTGTGGCTGGGCCAGGAGTGACGTCGCTGAGGAAGCTGGACTCAGCCCAGAGCTGGGTTGCACATGTTACTGAATGAATGGGCCTGATCATGTGGGTCACTGTGAGCCACTGAGCCCCTCCCTTCATGTGTCAGTCAACCCACTGGGAAACCCCATGGTGAGTAGCTATGGTACACCAAACACTGGGAGAGGGCAAAGCTTCAGAGCTGAAAGATAAAGGGGTAAAATCCTGTGTCTCACAGGGACCTTTCTGTCATTGCAGTGAAACCTTGAACCAACAGACACACAAACACACATAAGATTGCCCTCATGACATGACTTATGTATGAAAAAGGGCAAGTTGTTTGGGCTCTGTCTGTCAGGATTTCCTAATGGTCTTTCATTATAGAAGAACAGTCAACTTGAAACTTTAAGATCCTGGTTAGAGGGCTGGCTCAGTGGTTAAGAATTTCTTCTGGGGCTGGTGAGATGGCTAAGGGCCCTGGCTGCTCTTCCAGAGGACCTGAGTTCAGTTCCCAGCACTTACATGGTTGCCCACGACCATCTATAAAGGGGATCTGATGCCCTCTTCTGGCCTGCAGGTGTACATGCAGATAGAGTAGTCATATTAAAAAAAAAAAAGTGTTTGCTGTTCTTCCAAAGGACCCAAGTTCAATTCCAAGCACCCACGTCAAGTGGCTCACAACCACCTATAACTCCAGCTCCAGGGGATCCAACACAGCCTTCTGGCCTCCTTGTCACTGCATAGACATGGAACACACACACACTCACGCACACGCACACGCACACACACACACACACAGAGAAAGAGAGAGAGAGAACATGGAAATATGTCTATCTTAAGCCAGGAGAATACAAGATAGACACTGTATTGTTCATAGCCATTTATGCTGAGTAAAATTCATCACAGAGGAGCCACGAAGCCCTTTATCACTTGTTAACAGAGTTGCTGATTTCTGATTGTCTACTCACACAGCCTTAGGGTCTCTGGGTGTTTTATTCCATCATACCCCGGAGTGGCAGGACATCCTCATTCAGGAGGCATCTCCTCCTGTTCACCATGGAAAAGAGAGGCTTAGTGATGCTGAGTAACTCCCCTGAAGGTCCCTGGCTAAGAAATAGATTTGGGTGTAACAGCCCTCTGCCCCAGATTTTACACCTTCGTGTTGAATTTTCTTCTACAACAAAAGACTATTGTGAACTCTTCTCGGACAGCACCCAAACAGCTCCTGTCCTTTATCGTAACTTATGTCATAAGTAACTCTTATGGACATGGTGTATGTGTGAGCACATGTTCAGTTGTGCAAGCACGTGTGTACACACATATACGAAGGCCACAGATTGACATGGGGCATCTTCCTCTATTGCTGTCCACCTTATTGTTCAAGACAGTGTCTCACACTGAATCTGAAGGTTACCAATTTGGTTAGACTGGTTGGCCATTAAGTTCCCATAAGCCACCTGTTTTTGCCCACATCCTCCAGAGATAGAGTTACAGATGTGTGCCACCACACCCAGCTCTTGTGAGCTAAACTCAGATCCTATGCTTCTGTAACCAGTACTTTACCGATTGAGAATCCCCCTCTCCCCTGCCCCTAAAGACTTACTCATTGAGACTTTGCTCTCTAGTAAGTGGCCCACAATTCAGAAAATAGTCCCCACCTATACTCACGCAAGCAATCCTAATTAAATCCAGCAGGTCACCAACAAAATCAAATAACAGAACCATGAAAGTAAGAAGGGGAGCTGTTAGGAGCAGAAAGGGTTTAGTAGGAATAGGGGAGAGTAATGGGTAGATGTGAAAAAAATGGCCAAAATATAATATATGTAATATATGTGTGTCTTAGTTAGGGTTTTCTTGCTGTGAAGAGACACCATGACCACAGCAAAGGGAAACATTTAATTGGGACTGGCTTACAGTTCAGGGTTTAGTTGATTGTTAGTCATGATGGGAGACATGGTGGCATGCAGGCATGCTGGAGAAAGAGCTGAGAGTCCTACATCTTGATCCACGGGCAGCAGAAGGAGTCCCACACTGAGCATAGCTTGAGCATATTAGATCTCAAACCCCACCTCCACAGTGACACACTTCCTCCAACAAGACCACACCTACTCCAACAAGGCCACACCTCCTAATAGTGCCACTCCCTATGGCCAAACACATGCGTCTGGGAGTGGGGGGGCATTCCTATTCAAACTACCACACTTCACACTCCCTGGCCACCACAGGCTTATAGCCATAACACAATGCAAAAATGCATTCAGTCCAACCTCAGGAGTCCCCATAGTCTGTAACAGTTTCAGACTTGTTTAAAAGTCCAAAGTTCAAAGTCTCTTTTGAGATTCATGGCAATCTCTTAGCTGCAATCCCCTATAAAATCAAAATCAAAAAGCAGTTCACATACTTCCAACATATAATGACACAGGATATACATTACCGTTCCAAAACATAGGGAGGTGAATGTAGTGAGTAAAATACTGGACCAAAGCAAGACTGAAAACCAACTGGACAAGCTCCAAACTCTACCATCCCCATGTCTGACGTCAAAGTGCTCTTCAGATCTCCAGCTCCTTTCAGTTTTGTTGACTGCAAAACACTTCTTTCTCTTGGGCTGGTTTCACTCCCTGTTAGCAGCTCTCCTCAGCAGGTATTCCAGGGCTCTGGCATCTCTGACTTCTTGGGGTCTTTGAGGCAATCCAGGCTTCATCTTCACAGCTTCACACGATGACCTCTTTGGGCCTCCGTGCAGGGACACCCCTGCTACATGTCTGGCCTCAGTGGCTTTTCTTCTGTCTTTGACTCTAAAGCTTCATGTGACTGAAGCTGCCAAGTTCTGCCACTTGCTGGGCTGGATCATGGCTCCCTCTTCACTTATATCTTCACCTGCTTTCTATTTTTAATGGTTTCCTTTACTGCCTAAGCATGGCTGTCCTGAAACTATGTAGACCAGGCTGGCCTTGAACTCAGAGATCTGCATGTCTCCGTCTCCTGATGGCTGGGATTAAAGGCCCCAATCACCCCTGGACCTAAACTGTTCTTTAATTCCTTTTCACAAGATGGAAGCTTAGCTGGGTGGGTTTTTGCCCTGAGGTCAACTACTCCTTTTATTCCATTTAATATCTTTAATCTGTTTATCTCCTTGAACACAGGATTTAGCTCCATTCCACTTCCTCACCCCCGTTTAATCCTCTAACCATACATTTTGTATTTTTCCTTGCTCAGTTTGCTACTTTTCATCAAAACATTCTTCATAAGAGGGAACCACAGGACAGAGTCTATAAACTTTTTTGAAATTTCCTTTGCCATTAATCCAAAACTCTTCACTTTAGCCTCTGGTAGACATTTTGGAGAAGGGCAAAAAGCAGCCACACTCTTAGCCAAATATCACAAGAACAGTCTCTAAGCTACATACTAAAATTCTTCTCCTCTGAAATCTTTCGAGCCAGGCCCCCACAGTTCAAATCACCCTCAGCACCACTGTCTGAGGTTCCTACCAGTATAGCCCATTATGGCCTACTTAAAGCATTCTACTGCTTTCGTAATCCAAAGTCCCCAAATCCACATTCCTCCAAACAAAAGAATGGTGAGGCCTATCACACCAATATCCCAGTTCCACGTAACAACTTCTGTCTTAGTTAGGATTTCACTGCTGTGAAGAGACACCATGACCAAGGTAACTCTTATAAAGGACAACATTTAATTGGGGCTGGCTTACAGTTTTAGAGGTTTAGTCCATTATCATCATGGTGGGAAGCATGGCAGTATGTGGGCAGACATGGTGCTGGAGGAGCTGAGAGTTCTACATCTTGATCCACAGGCAGCAGAAGGAGACTGTGTGCCACGCTGGGTGTAGCTTGATCATAGGAGACCTCAAAGCCCGCCTCTGCAGTGACACACTTCCTCCAACAAGACCACACCTACTCCAAGAAGGCCACACCTCCTAATCGTGCCACTCCCTATGGTCAAGCATTTACACGCATGAATCTACAAGGGTTATTCTTATCCAAACCACCACAATGTGTATACAAAACTAATACAAAGGGAAATCTAAAAAATAAGAAAATAAGAAAAAAAGTTTGTATTCTGAGCTAACCAAAATGGCAGAGTGTGAGTAAAGCGTTTGATTCCAGCTGTCAGGGAGGTGGAAGAAAGTTTACGAGAAATTAAGTGGTTGCCTTTGGAATAATCTAATGAGTCCTGTTTCCCTCTTAAGCAAAGTCTCTAAATGTCTCATTGTTCTAGTCTACCAAGTAATTTAAACCTTTTCCTAAATAAGCTGCCCAGTGCATCAGGCAGGTCTTAACAGAGAGGATAACGAGCTTACAGAGATGCTCAGGTGTAATTGGCTCCTGTGGTTATAGCATTAACTGTGGCCTCCATCATCTGATATGGACAAAACTCACTCACACACTACTTCATTAAGCATTTGAACATTTCCATATCCACCAGCTGTCTTCCTCTCTTTTCTTGTTCCTACAAGAAGAGTAAAAAGAAAAATAGCAATCAGCTGGGAACTTGCAGACAACATGTATTGAACGTCTAGAGTTATCTAAACACTGCTGATTTTTCTCATGCTTTCTGTTCTGCGCACATTTTGCATCAGTTAAAATAAGAACAATTTGTTTTTAATTACATTAAGAATCAACAATCAAAGAAATTATTCTTCACGGCTATTTTTATAGAAATTGAAAAAGTTGCCAGGCGTGGTGGCTCACGCCTTTAATCCCAGCACTTGGGAGGCAGAGGCAGGTGGATCTCTGTGAGTTCGAGGCCAGCCTGGTCTACAAAGCAAGTCCAGGACAGCCAGGGCTGTTACACAGAGAAACCCTGTCTCGAAAAACCAAAAAAAAAAAAAAAAAAAGAAATTGAAAAAGTTTGTACTTTGTACTGAAAAAAAAAAATCAGATATCAAGTAGAGAATCAAATTGCCCAGATAGGTATTTAAAAGTTTACCTGGCCAGTTCCTGCCTGAAAGACTGCATTTAAGCATTGTAGCTCTTCCAGGGTCACTTGGTGTTCAATCTCACCAAAACAAAAGAAGACAAATCACAATGAATAACGTGAAGGAATAACACCCACTAAATGGAATTTCTGGTCACGGGTAATTTCTCTTCCCATAAAGCCGGTGACAGAGCTTGAGCAGCCAAGTTATCGCAATTTCAGTGTTTGGAGTCTTTGCTGGTTCTGTTCAACCCCAGCCCCATGTTCTGGCATCGGGTTGGGTGGTGTTGGCTGGAAGGAAGTGACTGTAGAGAAAGGGGACCTGAGAGAGGGTGAGGGTAGGGTACTGACTTGGAGAAAATAAAAGAAGAAAACATCAGAGGCCGGCCTGAAAGGGGAAAGGGGAGAAGGAGAACACTTTGCCATGATTCTCAGAACCCTGCTCAGTGTGCAGACTCCGGCTCAGGGTCCCTCTGTGTTCCGGCTTCCACTGCCAACACCAGAGTTGTCTTCAGGGTTGCCGGGGAGGGGGGTGTGTGTTGTTCTCTGCCGTCTTTTCCTGGGCTACACGCTTTTGGCGGGAAAGAGGCAGAATAGTCCAGAATGGCTAGAATACTTGCGCTCATTCCCAGTCTCTTGTCGACTATATAAAATATTTGGCTCTTTTTATTGGTACAAATCGCCAAACTTCTGCCTTAGAATGAAAGGCAGTGGGTGGGGCTGAGTTAAACCTCAGCGTGCCCTGTGACAGCAGCAAGAGAACCGGCTTTTCCTTTAAGGGATCATCTAAAGCTGATGTCTACCTACTTCCCAAGTGGAAGTCCCCCTACAAAACTCAGGCTGACCCCAAAACGATTGGGTAAACCACCATTTTGATAAGATACGATAGCTTTTGAATTCTATCTTGGATGACTCAGGGTTATTTTTTTAAATTCGTGTTCACAGAGGATCAAGATCAGAAAATCCAAGTCTCTGAAAATATCCCCGTAGGGGGTCTTCCAGCAAAACATGAACCCAGGAGCTGTCACTACCCAATAAGAGGGAATATATGGATAGTTCTTAAAAACACACATACAATGATTCTATAGAACTGAGATGCTGTTTCCATGACCAGGGAAAAGACATTTCTAGTGAGCAAATTTACCAGCCAGACTTTCCCCAGAATCCACAGAAGCTGGTGAGGTTCACGGTCACACAAATGAGAAAATAAATGAGTTGAATTTCAGGAGAAAGTGAAGACTTGGGAGGACACCAGTGACTTCCCATGCACCCTGGGTATAAAATCTCAGGGGGTGAAAATACTTTTCGGGATTTGAAGACCAATTTCCTTAAACTCGAAAGCCCATAGGCAAGACATTCTGCTACTTCATTTTTCACATTGGCATTTTCTGAGCTTTTATAGTTAAATATAAATAAATATAAGTAAATATAAATTAAGTATAAAATATAAATACTTTATTAGTCCATAAGTTACATAAAAAAGTATGTTCATTCTTAAAGTAACGGGGTAGCTGAAGGTTTGTACAAGACAAATCTATATACCAGCATGGCTGGGAGTGGTGGTGAATCTGCATGCCTATAATCCCAGCTATTCAGTTGACTGAGAAAGGAGGATCATTTGAAGCTAAGAGTTCAAAGCCAGACTCAGCAACTCGAGTGGACCCTGCTTCAGAAGGAAAAGGCCTCAGTGCTATGTGCCATTTCTAACACGAGCTTCCATCTTTCTACCACCTGGAGATTTTCCCTATCTTAACAGTACCTGAAATTTAACATCGTCATAACACAATAGATAGAGAATTAGTCTTTCCTTCTCCTGGATCCGCATTCCTGAATAAAAGAGAAATTAACAACAACAATGAGATATTTCCCTGCCTCCCAGGAGAGGGCTCTCCAATCTGGAAAGACTCTAATTTCTGCTTGCTCTATGAACGTGGTAGAAATGCTGCTGAGAGAGTGGAGCAAATGCCTTCATTAATAACAGTAACAAAGGGCAGGATACATCAGCCAGTGCGATTGCATAATTTATAAACGATTCTACGATAATTTTCCCTTATGGGTGAGATGTGACCCCTCACAGCCACTCCCTCGAGCCAGCCCCGGCAAACACACCTATCCTCTGCCACCTCCGTGTCCGGTCGGGTGTGCGCTGCGCCCTCCTGGTGTTTCTGTGTTTCTGTGCCTCTGTGCCTCCCGAATGTGTTGTACACAAACCTTCCTGCCATCAAAAGAAGGAACGGAGTAAAAGTAGACATTTGTCAGGCTCGCAGCCCACTGCTGTATTAACCGACTTCTCGTTGCACTTAAGGAAACCATCTTTAGCTGTCAGAGACCCCATGGAATTTTCATCTGTCATCAGGGAAAGTGAAAACCCAATGATCGTTAGCCAAGCTCTTTTGAAAAAAATCAAACAAACAAACAAAAAAAGGCAACAATAAAGATACGTTTCTGGGAAAACACTGCAACAAAACAGGGCCTTTATTGTACTGTTCCTTGAAAATATAAACCAGGCTTTCCTGTAATTGCATGTTTTTAAGGCAAATTTGGAACACGAAGCGGAGAAAACATATGTCCCTTTGGGCACTCTTGTGCTTGGCAGCGCTTCAAGCTTCCTAAGTGCCATCACCAGGCGTCACATTCTATCACTGAAATGCTTGAATGACTTGTTTTCCTACAAATAAAAAATAGAGGGAAATGTCTGACTACTTTATATCCAAACTATCATGGCTATACAGTGACAATCATAAATAAGTCAGTCTGCAGCCGAGGACTGGACTTTTAAAGACACCAGCCAGTGCCAAGCAATGCATTTGCTTCATTCAAACGCAATTTCATGGAGAACTCCCTGGATCCTTGCCTTATAGGCTCTATTAGAGGAAGTTCTAGGTGGCCTGATTACGTTTTTGTCGCTACCTTGCAGTCTCTGCAAGACAAACAGGTTTACGATTAGAGTGGTTTTCCGAGAAGGGTTCATTTGCTTGCTGGTTGCTCATTTACATTGCAAATGAGCTCTTCTATTGTTAACAGCCCAGCATCTTTTTTTTAATTTTTTTTTCTCCTTGCAGTAAGAGTCTCCTCTGTCAGGGTGGTTTACAGATAATTTCTCTTCTAAGACAGGGGAATTGACTAATTAATCGAATAAAGTATCCCTTTGAAAATCTATTTCTTCCTACTGGGGCTTCCTGCTCCATCTCTGCCTCTGTCTCAGAATAACTTCCTCTGAAAATTAAGAGCTCTAGGAAGGAAGGAGTATGGAAGGACGGATGGACTGACGGATGGATGGACAGACAGGTGGATAGAAGAAGAAAAGCAGGCAGGCAGATGGGCCAACCTGTGTCATGAGTGGCTGTCTCTACAGTTTCAGAAAATAGATATGACCTAGCAGAGAGAGAGAGAGAGAGAGAGAGAGACTCCAGAAGGTCAGGGAGATGGGACCTGAAGGGGGATAAGCTTCCTGGAACTACGACTGTTCCTATAAACTGGATCTGAAGTATTTACCAAAGACCCAGGTATTACCGTCTCTGGCACTCTTGGGATGTGTTGGGGCATCTAAGGAGTTCCGTTTAGTGGGAGGAAGTTAAGTCATTAGGAGCATTGTCTTGAAAGGAATATTGAGAATCTGGCCCCCTCCATCTCTCTTTGCCTCTCAGCTGCCATAAAGTGATTTCCATTCCTCTGCCACACAAACTCCTGCAGTGGGACTGTGATGCCACAAGTCCAAAGCAACGAATAGGGCCCATTGACCGTGAACTGAAACTTCTGACCATGAGAGACAAAGTAAACCTTTCTTCCTTTTAAGGTGTTTACCTTGGGCATTTTGCCACAGGGATAGAAAGCTAATACAATTGTGAAAACATTTTCTTTTCTTTTAAAATCATCATATGAGTAAGGGAAGAAGGCAACATATGGTCTGGAGAATTGTGCCAACGCCTCTCAAAAATCACAAGGATATGAGGCCTTTAGAAAAGACTGTCTTGGGGACTGGAGAGGTGGCTCAGTGGTTAAGAGCATTTGTTGCTGTTGCAGAGGACCTGGGTTCGACTCCCAGCACCCACACAGCAGCTCACAAACGTTTGTAACACCAGTTCTAGGTGATCCAGCAGGCACCCACACAGTGCACATACATGAATGCCTACAAAGCGGTCATACACATGAAACAAAATAATCTAAAAAAAAAAAAAAAAAAAAGACTGTCTTGCTTTGGGAAGGCTGAGATTGGAAGGTCTGATGTGCAAGGCCAGCCTGGGCTGCACAAGAAACATACCAAAACATCAATTTGTTTTTAAAGATTTATCAGATGTCAGAAAATCAGTAAAGCGACTTCAGTTTTGAAACAAACCACATCAGCTCAGGCATCCCTTCCTCTGCTGTCTAGCTACCCTGAGTGTCTTGTGTGTCATCTGCAAAGTGTTTTTACATGACCACAGTGACAGTTGCTTGCACATCTGTACACCGGCTCAAACCACCAGTGGGACACACACCCAAGGTTCTACCAGAAAAAGAGACATGCACACAACAGACCAAAATTCCCCAGCCACCTCTGCCACATTCATCTTAGACCAGCCAGTAGCTTTGCTGCTTCCCAAATATGTGAGTCAGCTGATCATGGAGAACAGCTCTCCAACTGACTCAGGTATGTGGGAAATCAGTGCTTCTGTGCCCTTGAGATTTTGTGGTTGTTACACAGCATTACCATGGCAACAGATAGCTGATCCTCATTTATTAATGGCTGTTAATACTTGATTCCATCACAGACCTGGAACATCACTCCCTCCAGTGGTATGTGTGTCCAAACACACACAGTGTTACACACGTGCAACCGTTATGAAGTACATTTATCTTAAATATGTGTAAGGCCTTGGGCGATCTTGATCCCATTGGATTCTATTTTTTTCCTTTCCCTATTTTGGGCTCATCATCTACTAAACGTATATCATAATCATCATCCAGTGGTGGGCCAGGGCCGGAGTTTGGAAGTCACAGAATGCTCCTCCAGAAGACTTTGCTATGTTAGCTGGTGGGGCTCAGAATCATGGAGCTCTTGGCTCTTAACAAGAATAGAGTGTGTGTAAGTAGGCACTTGACAAATGTTTCAGAGAAGCAGCTAAAAACTTCCTGGGCTTGGCTCCAGCCCGCCCCCCCCAAACCTCCAAGATGTGACCTTCCTCTTTCAAGACTTCAGGGGTACCACCTTGATTGTCTCCTTCAGGGAACATTTTACAAGTCACTATTCCTAGTTGCCACTCATGGATTAATCTTCGGCACTGCTGCCCATGATGGTGGCTGGCTGTCTACCCACACCCTGACAGACCCGCCCTCAGAAACAAGAATGTCCAGGGTCTGCAAGACGGTCTAGGCGGGGTTCAGAATGAGGATAAGTACCTCATGACCAGGTGTTGGCTTTCAGACCCGGGACAATCGGCTGAGATAAATATTTAGCATACCAAAGCAGACCTGGCCTCCAGGTTCTTCCAGAGTCCCTCAATCCCTACCTGTTACAGGGCATGGCTGGCACACCCCTGCCCTTTACCCAGAATGTTCCCACCCAGGAGCTGGGCTTCCCTCCCCTTAGAAGTTCTTTCCTATATAGTTCAGACATTTTGCGCTCTCTCTCTCTCTCTCTCTCTCTCTCTCTTCTCTCTCTTTGCATTTTCTTTCTCCCTGTGTGAGCACACTTTTTCTTTCTCTTCCCCCCCTCCCCTCCATCTCCCTCCCCAGAGTGAGTTCTCTGGCCTTGTTCCTTGGGACCAGTGAACCCACACGAGAGCTGCACCCAATGAACCTGCCTTTATATACTTTAATCTGGCTTGAGTTGACTCCTTTAGTATGCGGAGAATACTTTATCATCCAGGATGGAGTCTGCGGCCGTGCATAGGTGCCAGAAAACACTGATTCACTGATGAGTAAACTGAAGTGATTTCATGCTTCTGATTCCTATTTTTATCTCCAAGGAAAGAGATTTGACCTGATTCTTTCCACCTTCAAATATCTAGCCCCTTGTGTCACCAATGAAATTGACAGACTACATAGAGGGTACTGTGGTCGGAGGTCCCTGTGCTGAGATCTTGGTCCCCAGCATGGCAGTGTTTGGCAGTGGAACCTTTAAGAGTTGAGACCTGGTGGGAAGGGGTGGAGGGATGCTCATGTGATTTGACCAGTTCTAGAGAGAGTATCATCCCTTCTGTATGCTGATTTTCCCCTGCCAGAGTATAGTGCAACCAGCTTGGCTCTACCCAGATGCAGAGCTCTGGAGCCTGCGTTTTTCCAGCCACAATAATCATGAGCCAAACAGACCTCTTTCTATATTGCATGACATTAGGTATTTTGTTAGAGCAACACAAGCAGACCAAGACAGTGGGATATGAGCTTCAATCATGTCAAGAATGATCACCATCCTTAAGAGACGTCCCCACTGACCATGACATTCTGGTTGCCACCACTGGTTATTGAGAGACTCAGCCTTGCTGAGCAATGACAGGGTCTTCAAGGGACTGGGAGTAAAACTTCTAGAAATTTCTTGGGGGTAAGATGTGGGGATGGGTTTAGTGTAATGTGAAGAAGCTGGCCCAAGTTGGTGGGAGCAAGTTTGGGCTCCTCAGAGATAAGAGGAATCTGGTGTTCCTAGTCACAAACCTGGGCCAGTTCACACTTAGGCAGTCCCTATTACCTGCTTTCTTCCTGGGCTGTTTGGTGCCATCCGTCAGTGAATACATGAGATCCTGTTCTGAGGACAGCTTCATGTCCTACATCCAAAGCCTATATTCTGCCCTGTGGGGAACTCTGATTTTTGCCTGTTCTAACATAAAATTAAAATAGCTCCCGCTTGCTTGTTTTCCCACAGTGAATTTAAATCCATGCCGTTTTTTATGCTGTCTTTATTGTTTTGCAATGGCACCAGCCCACAGCCCCCTGCACCCTTGCCTATGTAACCACACACCACACACACACATTGGAAGTTTTGGATTCTGACATGGGGATAGCTTAGTACTAAAAATGAGCAAACAAACAACAAAACCCCAAACCCCTGTGTGATCCTAAGTAATGTGTCCCAGGGAAGTACACTCCCCAGACAAAATCCAGGCTACATGCTCTCCGTCTCTGTTATGCTGTAATGGTTCTGTGTTCATGGGGTTGCATTAGAATCTCTTTAGAACTTTTCTCTAGTTCTTTCGGTGTGAACCCAGGGGTGGAATCACTAGATCTTACAGTGTTTCTCATACTAGCTTCTTCTTAAAGGGACCCTCCGTGAATGAAGCTACCATCCTGCAGGATGACTTGGTTCTAACAATCTGCTGGGTGGAATGGCACTGCGTCCCAGAACCACTCTGGACTATGTTGGGTTTCAGACCCCGGCGGCTGAGATGACTATTTAACATATGGAAGTGAACCTGGCCTCCAGATTCTCCCAGCATCCCTCAGACCCCACCTGTTTCAAGGTGTGGTTGGCATACCCCGCCCCATCCTCTTGAACTTTTCAGCCCAGGGACTGGGCTTCCCCTCCCCCAAAGGCTCTTCACTATATAATTGAGATATTTTGATCTCTCTCTCTCTCTCTCTCTCTCTGCATTTCTATCTTCCTTCGAACATGCACTGTCTTTTTCTCCTCTCCCCACCGACTCCCTATCTGTGTGGTGATTTCCCTGGCCCAGTTCCTTGGGACCTTCGAACCCGCCCGAGAGCTGCCCCCATAAACCTGCCTTTTTAAACTTTTAATTCAGCTTAAATTGTCTTATTTCATCGGCAGAGAGAAAACCTATGAGACTGTGCACTTAAAAATGAACCAATTAAGGTGGGCCTCTTGCTGGGGATACCTTAGTTGCTAGAATGCCTCCTGTTGTGCATGAGGCCCTGGATTTTATCCCCAGGACCTCATAAAATGGGTGTGGGAGCATGTGCCTATAATCTTAGCACAAGGGACGTGGAGAGAGAAGAATAAGATATTCAAGGTCACCCGGCATGGTGGTGCACGCCTTTAATCCCAGCACTCGGGAGGCAGAGGCAGGCAGATCTCTGAGTTTGAGGCCAGCCTGGTCTACAAAGAGACACCAGGGCAGCCAGGGCTCTGTTACATAGAACCCTGCCTCAAAAAAAACAAAAAAAGAAAAAGAAATTCAAGGTCCTCCTGAGCTATATAGGGAATTTGGGGACAACCAGAGCTACATGAGACCTTGTCACAAAAACAAACAAACAAATAAGTGGGCCTCTTCGTGAGTATTCTTAATCTATACACGGAAGGGTCACAGGTGACTTTTAGATTTGATGGATGTCTGCTACCCTGACTGTGGGGACAGTTTCATGGGCCTGGGCTTGTGTTCAAACGCGTATTGCATCTGCTGGACGTGTACAGTTTACTGTACACAAGTCACACCATAGTAAAGCTGATCAGAGAGTGGGGGACTATGAGCGACAGTGGTGAGAGCCGACTGGAGAGATGACCCCAGATGACCAGGAAGCCTACCATGGCTGGGGGTCTCAACAGGAGGCAGTAGATCCCCGGTGAATTAGTATGTCCATTTCACACCCTGACTCAACACTCATGTGGAGAGCCAAAGTCCCATGATGTGCTGCCCATGCTTACGCTGGAAGGCACAGTCAGATGTCACCTATCATGTGGAATTAGTTTTGATGGTCATCATAATCCAGTTAGTCAACTTTCTGACCCATTGGTCTTACCCACTATTCATGACCCCTGCCCATAAGAAAGCCCTTCTTGATATGTCACCTATTATGACTATGACAGAAAGAACTAACCACCATTCTTACCTCCTTCCCTTTGCAATCTCACCTCTCAACACAGGCACCATTTCTGCTTCTCGGGTGCCATTGTCTTTTGTCACTTATGTTTCCTCTGCTTCACACAGTCCTGGGAAAACTCCTAGACATCCCTCAAGGCCCATCTCCAGTGCTACCTTCCCTGTGAAGTTTTCTTTGGTATCTGGGTCATTTTCTCCTCTTTGGGAGACTTTGTTATTTATGAGTTATTTCTCAGATAGTTTTCTTTAAATAGTCTTGGTTGAAGAAAGGACTGTCCTTCCTTCTCCACCGTTATCCTAAGGTTGATTTCTGTACCCAGAGATCTGATTGGCAATGTCAATATTATTGAAACATCTCTTGTCTCAATGTTGTGTAAAAATTGTTATCCATTACCTCTGATTGGCTAATAAAGAGCTGAACAGCCTACAGATGGGCAGAAGAGTTAAGACAGGTCTTTCAATCCCAGTGAGGGGGTTCCAGGTGGAGAGCAGAGAGAGAGAGAGGAGAAGGTGGACATGAGGGTATCACCATGAGGACATGGATGGAGCAGGAGCAGCCAGGGAGAGACTGAGTGGGCAGGTAATGAGGACCTGGCTGAGAAGTAGGCTAGGCTGGCAATCGGGTTAGAATAGATGAATATCTGCCCAACTACAGTGCCTAAAGCTATTATTAATAAATATAAAGCTCTCCATGTCATTATTTGGAAGATAGACTGAGCACAGAGAAGCCCACATTTTTAACTTAACATACACTAACAAAAACACCCCTACCTCTCTTTCCTTCTTTCTTTGCTTAGGTCTTCAAACTCAAGACCTTGTATTTGCTAGGCAAGTGCTGTACCATTGAACTAAAACCCCTATTTATCTATTAAAATCTCACCATGCAGTCACATAAAACTACCTTTGAGAGAAAGCCATGTCAAATTAGATTCTGGGATAGATTCTGTTATGTGTGGTTTTCCCCTGGGCTAGCTCACATGTCCTCTATATAAATGTTTGGGACCTGGGTCACTGGAATTCACTGAGACCCATACATTATCAGCATGGCTATAATATATCTCGAAAATTAATTGTTACCTTGACCTGGGGTACCTGCGGGTGTTCCAACAGCAGAGAGGTGGGCCCAGCACAGAAGCAGAGGGACCTGACTACGGACCCAGGTTTGTACTGTGTCGCTGGAGGTAACTCCTGATATGCCAAGGGGCCCCAGCACCCAAGATCTTTTACATATTACCCTGGGCCTGAGGGTGCAGTCTGTTGGCTGCTTTCTTACCTTTTCCATCCTCAGGCTCCGAGCCAGGTCTGTGTGGCGCAGAAGGGTCCTCCCGCGTGTGGGCTCCTGGGTGCTGATCGAGTGGCTGCGCATCCTTCCTCGAGTGAGGTAGGCCCAAAGCAGCCAGGTTGGGTGCTCCATGCTCTGAAGGCCCTGCTCCCCTGAAGGATGAGGCCTTGGTGGCGCCCGGGACGTCTGAGCGCGAAGCATCACAGGCTCCCCCAGGATGGCTGCTGGTTTCAGGATGCTGTGTGGACACCATATTGACATAGTTTCCTTTAGGGGGATTCTGAAGGACTTTGTGGTTATGTCCACTTGCCATGTGCAACACTCTGGGCAGACTGGACAGGCATGACATTCGATAGGACTCTCAAATTCAGAAAAGGCTTTTGGGGGTGTAAGGGCAGGGCCTCTCCCTTACTTGTCTAAGACAGAAAGCATAAACTGAGCCCTTCTCACTGTGGGAAGGGTGCGAGGGAGGGTAGGAGAGAGAGTCAGCCCTAATACCCAGGTCCTCATAGTTTCCGTTCTGAACAGAAAGTAACGAGGAAATGAGGGTGCATCAAGGCAAAATCTGTGTAAGTCATGGGTCTTGGAGAGATGGCTCAGGGGTTATGAGCACTGGCTGCTCTTCCAGAGGAGGGTGGGGAGTTTGATTCCCGGCACCCACATGGCAGCTCACAACAATCTGTAACTAATTCCAGAGGATCACAGACACCCATGCAGTCAAAATATGAAGGTACATTTTTTAAAAAGTCTGTACAAGTGAAGGATTGTAATTAAACAAATCAACAACGAAGTGAATCTGACACATATTTCATGATAATTTTTATTGTAGCACATGATAATTAGATATAAATGACGGTATGTTTAAACAATAATCCTAATTACAGTTCATTTTGCCAAAGTGTTACGGTATTCCCATTAGTGCCTGGGATGGTTGGTTCTCCCAGACAGGGTTTGCATATTAAGGAAACAGAGGTAGCGGTTTGTAGACTTCTGGTCTGAAGCAGAAGTACTTAGTAGTCAGTAAGTACTTGTACTTAGGGTGACATCTGCTAGTGCCCTGCTTAAACTACAGTACAAAGAGATCTTGCTTGTTTATCTTTTGATAAATATATACTAGAGAGACAGTTTTCTCTTTGGCCGCCCAACAAGGCAAAAGGAGTTTGTTACCCCATTTCTCCTTGTCTTAAGAGTCAAAAGACAAGCCGGGCGGTGGTGGCGCACGCCTTTAATCCCAGCACTTGGGAGGCAGAGGCAGGCGGATCTTTGTGAGTTCGAGGCCAGCCTGGTCTACAAAGCGAGTCCAGGACAGCCAGAGATATTCAGAGAAACCCTGTCTCGAAAAACCAAAAACAAAACAAAAAAAAGAGTCAAAAGACAAATCACTTATTCTATGGAGAGCTTTTGCTGAGAGCTCCACTGTCCCTGCATTCCAGTTAGCAACGAGCCTACATAGCTGAGCTCTGTCTCAGGCTGCACTGAGCGCCTGTGCCATTCCCTACCTGTTCTCGCCGCCTGATGACCTCCCAAAGCTCCTCCATCTACCCTCTGCGCATGCCCAGCCGGCAGAGTCAAAGACCCAGAAAATATATCAAAGAAAGCCGGTGCAAGTAGGAGCTTAAAGAGCACTAAGCAGTTCAGACAAGAACTAATCCAAACCATCACAGGGGTGCATTTGTGCGGGCGGCCAGATCAGAGCCAACACGGGCCCCCTGGGCTCCCCAGAATTCTGACTGCCTGAACGTGCTTGCAAGGCTGGGAGACAGCAGTCTGCTTCAGATCACCAGCTGGCATGCCCCGGTTGCCCATGGCAACCCAGCTGCACTGGAGTGCTAGCATTTGTAAATGTGTGTGGGCTTAAAATTGTATTATTGATTCTGTCTGAAAGACGATAGTCTGATTTGTATATAGCTCGGAATAAATTAATCGTTATCCTTTATAGCTGGCTGAGTATGAATTTCCTTTTTCTCCACCTCGCCTTTTTCAGCTGAGAGACAGAAAACTGTATCAGCAGATGTGAAATGAAACGTTTCCCATAAAGAACCACACCAGAGGAATCGACGCTCACAGCACCGGCCTGGAAAACCAGCCTGCATTACTGAATAAATAAATAACAAACGGACTGGGCAGGGGTGGAGTCAGCATTGGGACAACCTATTCTAAAATGGACTGCAGGGTGTAGTTTGAGCTGCAAAGAGATGCAGTTTGGAAAGAGGGAAACCCAGGTCTGCCCCGGGCACCCACTTCACCCTTGCTGGGGTTTCTCTTCTGCTGTCTTTACCGTACTGTGTATCCCTGGGCGCACAGTTCCTCATCCTCCCTCTGTCCGCAGCCCCTTGCTGGTGACTGTGCATCCTCCCATGAAAGGCATCACGCATTGCCCTTGACCACGCCTTTGGTTTTGTAGCTCATCTTGACTAATTTGACAAAGTGGCAGAGAGTTGGAGACTTTAAAAGGCTTTGAGTGTTGTCCCATTGCTTCTGTCATCCCTGTGGGAAGAGCCCGCTGAGGGAGCCTCTTGCACCTTCAGTGGGAACGCAAATGAACATGGTGGACAGCCACCATCCCCACCAAATCCAGCCACCAAGCCTTGACTGGGACAGTTCCCCAGCCTCGACCAGTTCGCTACACCCACCAAGCTGCGGATACATGCCCATTACTGACTGCAACCAAGGTTTTATGGATGCATGCTGAAAAGCAGTAGCCGACTAAAATTGTCTTCCACCTGACTAATATCAGAGTCATCAGTGATACAGTTTGTCCCCAAAGGTCCAATGTGACCAAAGGTCCCATCTGTAGGGGGGTAGTGATGGGAAGTGTTGTGGAAACTTTGATCATCACAGGCTTGAGGTAGTTCACCTCGGGCCCTTTCGCTCTGCTCCTGGTTTGAGATGTAATGAATGGCTTGGCCATGTGCACACTCCTGGCATTATCTAGACCACAAGGTGATGGGGCCAAAGGGTGCTCTCTGTTGAGCCTAACAGTGCTGTGTGTGTGTGGGGGGTGCTTCATCCCCCTCAGAAGAGACTGTAAACACCACCTTCCACCCATCTCAGAATGAACACTTCTACAGAATGCCGCCGTCTTAACCTTGTGCTTTCTCTGTCCTTTGTCTTTCCACTTCTCAGCCCAAGTGTGGCCGACACAAGTACATTTCGTCAATTTCTGACAAATATTATGGAGCATCTCCTATAGATTGTGGTCCTCAAAATAGTGTATTAAACGTCACATTGAACAAAAGAAAAGGAGGTAGGCTAGATATGTAAGGAAGGCTCAGGCCTTAGCATTTGGTAAAGTTACTGTACCTTTCTACTGTCATGATAAAACACCAGGACCAGGGAAACTTATAGAAGGAAGAGTTGATTTGGGGTTTATGGTTCCAGAGGGAAAAGCATTCATCACAGCCAAGAGACATGATGCAAGTGACAGATGCCATTCAGCACCAGACGACTGGATGAGATTTCCCAAGAAGGGTACACACATGAGAAGCTCCAGGTGGCCTGGCTTGAATCTTGGGAGTTCCTGAAGTTAGAGGGTATGCACAGGGAGAGAGGTAAGTGAAGCAGGATGGAGCAGCTTGAAGAGGGAAGCATCAGTGGGAAGACAGGTGTGGCTACCTCTGCTTTCCCATCCAGTGTCATCCTTTCCTTCTCTGGCTTATAAACTCAGTTTCTGCTTAGGCGTTGGGTCATTGCTCTTCAGGAGAGAAATGGTGTCACCCCAGGCTCAGAACTCGAGTCAAGGATCAGCTACAACCGTGCTAACTGGTTTGGGTCTCATCTTAGACATGATCATGTGACTCAATTTTGGCCAGTCATATTTGAGTAGATGCCTACAGAGTGGCTTTCAGGGGCATGATTGCTGTGTCTAAGACAAAAAAGGAGAAAATAGATCTTTACTGAATTCAGATGGAGATGTTTCTGCCTCCAGCTTGCGGCTGGGAAAGCTCCATACCCTCAAGCTGATGTTAGGGGATGAGCATGTTGCTAAATGGTTAGGCCTGGTGGCTTCGAAGCTGGTTCTTATAGCTCCCCGAGATTAGTGATCCTCAGGTATAATCCGATGGCTCATTTCACCTCATTTTGGGAAGTAACAATTGTTTACTACTTTGGGTACATTGTTGGTCGTCTTATCACCAACTTAGTATTAGGGTTGCAGCAGTCAGAACAGACATTTTTCTTCCACTCTGGGAGTGTGTTGCCTCAGAAGACATGGATCGGGTAGTTATTGCGTTTTGAAGTTTTGTTGTTTTTGTGAAACAGGATCTTGTATAGCTCAAACTCATCTCAGACTCAACACCCTCTTGCTTCTGCCCTGCAGTGTTAGAATTATGGGCAAACCCTCCCAGGTGTTTAAACACTTTTAGAAACATTTAATCAACACCTGGTAATCAAGGAGGGTGGGCTGGGAGACTGCCTTGGGAATACTCTAGAATTTATTTTCCTGTAAATGTGGAAAAGACTCATGACAGGGCAACATGAGAAGAGGAGGAGAAAAAGGTGGAGGAGGAGGGGGAGGATGGGGAAGAGGAGGGAGGAAGAAGAGGGGGAGGAAGTGGAGGAGGGTGAAGAGGGGGAGCAGGGGGAGGGGAAGGAGGGAGGGAGGAGGAGGAGAAGAATCCTTGTGGTCAGGAGAAGATTAGAAACTGACTTAGAAAATACTTAGTAACATCCATAGCGACATTTAGTGAGTTGAGGAAGCAGATTCTGAGGTCACGGCTGTTGCATCTGTAAAGGTTCAGGACAGACTTCTTTGAATAGTCTTCTCTTTATCTGACTGATGCTTCTGAAAGAGCTCTAATTTTGCATTAATGAGAAGCTCTCTTTTCAGAATTGGCTCAAATTCGTGTGTGTGTGTGTGTGTGTGTGTGTGTGTGTGTGTGTGTGTGTATGTGTGTGTGCAACTAAGTTATCAAGCCAGAGGGTCTGAGTAAGAGGAAGAATTCCATAGCGACAGCCACTTAAACACGCAGAGCTGGAAGCATCCTGTGTGTGTTGTTCTTGCCAGACTGAGGGGGAGCTGTTCACAGTGAATGGGACAAACATCCCTCCATCTTCCTTGACAACACAAACAGTAGTTACCTTACTTACACAGCCTGTTTTTACAGGAAACAGACCCAGGACTATACCTCAAGCTAAAAGAATTCTAGAAGGTTTTATGAGTGTTTTTAATTTTCGCCATAAATACATAAATACATAAATAACCTTTCCTTACCTGTTGTCCTTCGATGTCTCTAATCTTTCCAAAGCAGAGCGTGGTCACCATCTATAGCTCATGGTAGCAGATGGCAAGAAGTTTCAGGGGCCCCTTTACTGATTGGAATTGTATCCATTCAGCCTTTTGAAAGAGTTTTAAATGACCAGAGGGATACTGCATGAAGAAAACTGCATGGTTTGTTGTTAGAAGTAGCCCATGTTGGTGAGGTCTACCCAGGATGGAGGCTATGGTGCCCACTGTCTGTGCCAGGATTTGTAACAGGAGTACCTACAGGCTAGAGGTTCCTCCTTTCTCCACTCCTCCCTGGGTAATCCCTTTACAGGGGTCAGTGGCTGCTAACCACATGACATTGTGGGAAGGGAAAAAAGTGAGGGACTGAACAGCTCTGGTAATAAATATACTTTGTCACCTTGTTCAAAATATGCTCAACATGACCGTAACACACAAGGTACCGTCTGCCACCCAAGGCTGAACCATGGCTACCAATCCCAGCCCTTCCCCACCTTTCCCATCTCAGATAGCAAACTCTGTTCTTGAGATGGCTTCCAATAGAATCTTTGGAACCACTCAAGCCCTTCTTCTTCTCACAAAAATAAACTGAGTCCCTCTATAAGTCCCCTTGGCTTAACCTCTACTGTATATCCACCCACACCCCCAGTCTCTCACGCCTTTCCAACACCTCTGGGCTGACAAACCCTTCTCCTCGCACATGGACTTTGGCCTAGCCTCCAATGACTCCCCCCCCCCCCCCCCCCACCCCCCCCCCCCCCCCCCATTGTATACCTCCTTCCCCACCAGCTGGAAAAGACATGACTGAGTCAGATACGGGGTAACATCATTCCTCTAAGACCTCACCATGTTTCTCATGTCATTGGGAGAAAATTCCAAAGATGTCTACTGTGGCTTTAGAGGCACCTCCCTCCTGTCTGACCCCCTCTATGTCCTTCCCTCTTTGCTTGCAGTCAGGCACGCAGGACTCGGCACCCTTTCCCTCTGCCGGGAGCCCAGATGGCAATAAGTTTCTCAGTCACACCCACCAGTGACAAACTCAGTGCCACTTCAGCCCATCCCAACACCCTAATGGGACAGTTGTCCATTTATAGCCTACTTGCTTTTCCTTCCCACTCCAGGGTTCCTCGCTGCACTGTGTAGTTAGTGCGCATTATGACTATATCTTAGACATATGTGTGTTTTCCTGTATCTTACTATCTAATCATCGAGTTTCCCCCTTCACGACATAAGCTCCATGAATGTGAATTTACCTCTTTTCATAATGAAATCCCAGAGCCTAGGACCATGTGTGTATAGGATAGTTGAATAAATGAGCAAGCAAGTGGCGTTTGCCAGTTTGCCAACAGCTTCCAAAGACTTCATCTACTAAACCCGTACGATAATCTTAAAGTGTTGCGATTCTCACTACAGAGAAAGAAAGAAAGAAAGAAAGAAAGAAAGAAAGAAAGAAAGAAAGAAAGAAAGAAAGAAAGGAAGAAAGAAAGAAAGAAAGAGGGTGTGGCTAACTTTGGATTCCATAGTCAGTATAGTAGGATCATTTCAATTTGGGGATGGGCTGGCTGAGCTCTGTCCTGAATGTAAGCTCCTTTGAACTGTTCCACAACGTTGTCGCCTACAACCCTTCCGTAAACTTCTATAAAAAGAGTAGGGGTGCGCTAATCCCTTTTTAAAAAAAATTTTAAACATTTTTGAGAATTTCATGCACGAGTGCTGTATTGTCTCACACACACACACACACACACACACACACACACACACACACGAGTTCATTTAATGTTGCTCATATATACATATGTTTGGGGCTGACCATTTGGGACTGGATAACCAAACAGGGAGCTTATCCCAGGAGAACACATTCTCCCTCAGCAGCCATTGATTGCCTGTAGTGCCTCGCATAGGGTCAGGACAGGACATTTTGTAATTCTCCCCACTCAGCCCATGTTGTCAACCCATGTTGTTGTTATTCAGATCTTGTTTCAGCAACCATATTGTTTAGGTCTCACAGGCATAGCTTTCCTGACATATCTAGAAGACGCTGTAGCTGCAGGTATCCTGGCCTCAGAATCCTTCTGTCCCTTGGTCTGTTCTTTTCTCTGGATGGTCTAATCTTAGGTCCTATATCTGAGTTCTTATCTCATATAGAATGCTGATAGTATGGTCAAGCTTTGCTATGGTAAACGTTTGTACAGGTTTAGCCTGGCTTGTCCCCAAAACGGCATCTCCCCTGAGCCTCACTGGAGTGTTCTCCTGTCCAAAGTCCATTCGTTTCAGCTAGAAAGAGGACCGTGGACATTTGCTGACATTTTTTTTTTTTTTTGGCGGTTCTATAATAGTGCTTCGATTAGCAATAGAAATAAACTAGTTTTGTGTCTTCCCCATTTGCTTAAAGAGCTCATTAGGGTGAGTATATAAAAGTGCTATCTTGAACAGATTGCCAGACAGCCAAGCAGAAAGAAAGTAGGTTAGAAAGTGGTGAGATCCCATTTATAAACAACACTTGACAAATGAGCTAACTAACAGTGGTGGGAACTCTGCTTCCCTTGTCCCCATAGCAACCAGTACTATGGCTTTAAAGTCGTAAACTAGCATGTATTAATGAGATTTCCTAGCCTACTTTCTCACTTAGCCAGATAGCTGGACTGTTTCTATATCAGTGTCAACAAAAGTGTGCACATGGCTTTTCGTTCTGAGTTTACTAGAGGTATTAGTTACTTTTCTGTTGCTGTGATTAAAATACCACAGCCAAAGCAACTTATGGAAGGGAAGGTTTATTTTGACTCGTCGTTCCAGAGGGCTGGGGTCCATATGGCTGGATAGAAGCAGCAGGCAGTCATAGCAGTTGGAACAGAGTGCTGGCAGTTGGAACAGAGTGCTGACAGACAGACAGACAGACAGACAGACACACACACACACACACACACATACACACACACACACACACACACACACACACACACACACACACACACAAAGAGAGAAACAGAGACAGAGACAGAGACTGGAGGATTTTTTTTTTTTTTTTTTTTGGTTTTTCGAGACAAGGTTTCTCTGTGTAGCCCCAGCTGTCCTGGACTCACTTTATAGACCAGCGAACTCACAAAGATCCGCCTGCCTCTGCCTCCCAAGTGCTGGGATTAAAGGCGTGCGCCACCACCGCCCGGCTGAGACTGGAGGATTTTAACTCTCAAAGCCCAGCCCTCCAAGTGACATACTTCCTCCAGCAAGACCATGTTTCCTACCTCTCCCAAACAGTGCCACCAACTGAGGACCCAACTCCTCAAATATATTAGCCTGTGGGGGAACATTCTTATTTAAACTACCGCACCAATAGTCCTTGCTTATATATTTGGTTGTGAGCCTAGCCTTTAACGGCTGAGCCATCTCTCCAGCCCAATAGTCCTTGCTTGATGAACACAAAGCTTTTTGATATTTTCTGATCTTACTTACACGGGTGATTTGATTAATAGAAATGTCAAACTTTTAATGTAAACCTTCCATTTGTATGAAGAACTCATTAGGGAAATTAATAAAAGTAGCACCCAGAACGTATTGCCAGACTGTCTTTCCGACAGACTGTCCTCAACAGTCCAGTACGAAGGAAAAGTATACAGACTGACCCAAAGAAAGATGGGGCCGGGGAGGCTCAGACCCACAGGGGATGCCGATATACCAGTTGGGTAGAGATGGGTGTGATGGTCATCAGAAGCTAGAAGAGGCCTGGATCCTCCCTGGTGGGCTTTGGAAGGGCATTCCCAGCCAACCTTTGATTTTTGCTTCTAGTCCCTAGAACTGTAAGACTATGTTTGTTTGTTTCAAGGCATTTGGCTCATGGCTCTTGATTAGAATTCTAGGAGACATGCTCCAGCCATCATGAGGTTCCTCCCTCCATACTATTTGATTCAACTCTGTCCATATGGCAAATCTTTGCCTCTGTTTCCATGGAGGTGCTTGTTAAATTCTTATTGACTTGGAAGGACTAGTTAAGCATGGTCCATTGAACTTTGTAATCGATGATGCAAATTGCTCATTGTGTCCTAAACATTTATATGGCAGTTTCCTTTGTTGTTTTTTTCTTTCTTCTCCTCCTCCTTCTTCTTAGAGAATGAATACTATTTTAGATTTATTTGAGCCACAGTGAAGGTTTTAAGTTTTAGAAAGACATATTTAGCAGTCTAAGTGTCTAGATTTTACAACACGCTTAGTTAGAAAAGACTTCCTTGCTGGGTGTGGTGGCGCACGCCTTTAATCCCAGCACTCGGGAGGCAGAGGCAGGTGGATCTCTGTGAGTTCAAGGCCAGCCTGGTCTACAAAGTGAGTCCAGGACAGCCTGTACTGCTGCACTGTTACACAGAGAATCTCTCTCTCTCTCTCAAAAAAGGCTTCCTTAGCCAAAGACTTAACACACATACACACACGAATTCTTTTAGAAGTTGAATGATTTATTTTTCTTTCCTTAAAAAAATTTTTTGACATTTGGACAAGAGAGGTAACTGAACTGAACGGAGCGGCATACATGGCAAAGAGAAGCAGAACTACAGATGGAGAGGTGTTGGCAGGTATGGAAGCCCAGATACGGACTTGCGGGGAATAGAACCTGGAGAACACAGGACGGTGGCACTGCATGCGGGCAGCAAACACGATGGTCATGCCCGGGGTGCTGGCACAGTGACTGGTACAGAGGGCAGGGTGGAATACAACAGTCCAACTTCAGGACCTCCCAGACTGTGCAACAACAAGATTCCTGAGATGAAAAGTGGTTCACTTTTTGAGTTAAGTCTCCTGTGATCTGTGCTGCTGCTGGAAACCACCGTGTCATCTGCGATTTGTGCTGTTGCCTGCGATGGGCAGGGAGGGATCTTCTGCAGTGGTCGATGACTGTAGACTCATAACTGAGAATGAGAGACATTGAAAGCCTCTGTACCAACCTCCCCCCTCCCCCAAACAAAAGAAACAGTCTAGACGTGGGGCTATTGAAGAGAGTCCTTAAAAACTGTGATAAAGAGGCTGAAGTATAGCTCTTTAAGGTGATGGCTTCTGGCAGGGGTGGGGGAAAGACTCCATTATCTTTAGGGGATTGGCCACTGGGAGTTTGACCATGCTCCAGTGAGTATATGGACCACACAAATTGGACTTGGTGTATTTTTAAAAAATGGGGGTGGAGGGGAGGTCACAGGGTGGGAGAGTGGACCTGGGAGGAGTGGGAAGCAAGTGTGATCAGGGTGCATTGTATGAAATTCCAAAGTATGTTGGGAAGAAATAGAAATTTATTATGTCAATATAGATGACAAATACATGTATTATATATTGTTATTTAGCTATCTGACATTTGTTTTTATCGATGAATAATATATAAGCATGTCTTTCCCTTGCAAAGGTTACCTTTTGGGTTGTTTATTCAATGAGGCAGTTTCTATGCAGCATTTTCTTGGCATCTTTATTATAAGTCAAGTTTTCACACACATATATATAATTTATATTATATTTATATACACATATATAATTAGTCACAGAGAACACTCCAACCCCAAGAAGCATCAGGAATCATAGCCATGGAAAAGGTCACCCTGAAGTACCTCAGGAAGAACAAGAACCGAGGCAACATCAAAAACTGAGAAAAACCCTCTAAGAGCTAGTATCCAAAACATAAAGAACTCAAGAAACTAGATATCAAGGGTGGTGGTTTGAGTAGGAATGGCCCCCATAGACTCATGTGTTTGAATACTTGGCCCAGAGGGAAGTAGCAATGTTAGGAGGTGTGGCCTTGTTGAAGTAGGTGTGGCTTTGTTGGAGTAGGTGTGGCCTCTTTGGAGGTGTGGCCACACCCCCCACCGTGAGGGCGGCCTTTGAGGTCTCCTATGCTCAAGCTATGCTCTGTGGCACATAATCTCCTTCTGTTGCCTGTGGATCAAGACGTAGAACTCTCAAAAAAAAAAAATGTAGAACTCTCAGCTCCTTCTCCTGTACCATGTCTGCCTGCATGTTGCCATATGTAACCATAATAAATTTTATTGAACTATATTTATTAACACCTAAACACCTATTACCTAAGAACCAACCCTAACTCTTTTGAGAGGATGCCAAGCTTCTCTAGCACAGGTCCGTGAGGGCAACCTGGTGTGCAGTCTGTCTGCAGGAACACCATAATCAGAAGTCACCTGTCTCTGGCATTGTTATGGCAACTTCACTTCAGCTTGGCCCAGCTTCCTCCAGGCCTAGTGTCGCTGCTGTTTGCCTATTCATGAAGCCAGCTTGCCTCAGCCTCTCAGTTTGGGGTCGACTTCCTCAGTCAGCTGAGACTGTCAAACAAACCTACATGGTGCAGATGCTGTGTTGTGTGGCCTTGTCTTTGGTATCGCCACCAGCAGTGGCATATGTCTGCCTGGCACCCGAGGCCTATGGGGGGGTCCCTGGCTTCCTCAGCCACGCCCCTCGGCAGGAGTCTGTCTCTGCCTTCTCCTCACAGTCTGTTCCTCGGCCTTAGAGCGCTAGGCACAGGCCTGTAGCACACCTCTGCTTAGCATCTCCATCTCTCACTGGCTCTCTCTTGAAGGGGGACTCTTGGACTCCGCCCCCATGTCCTTAAATAGGGGGTTGTCTCTTGAGGTTTCTTGCAGTACTCATACCTCACTGGCTCTCTTCTGGTCCTTGGCCTTGCCTTTCCACAGGGTGCTTCCTCATGGTTTCTGGGGCACCACGTTGGTTGTCACCTGTAACTGGAAGTTTTATTAAACTGTATATATTAATACCTAAATACCTGTTACCTAAAAACCAGTCCTAACCCTTTTGAAAGGATGCCGAGTCATGGGTCCTTGTGGGCAACTGGTCAACCATCTGTCTGCAGGCAACAGTCCCTCAGTGGAAACCTGGCCTTGGCATTGCTAAGCCTCATTTCTGCTTGGGCTTGAGGCCTACTCCTCCGTAGGCCATATGATCAGTCTGTCTCAGCTGCTCAGCTGCTCTGCCACAGCCATGGGGTAGGGGCCAGCCAGCCTGGGCTCTTCTCAGGTCACCCTTTGCACTAGTTGAACTCCATCAGGGCAGCTGCTGAGCCATTCGGCCTAGTCCTTGGCTTCAAGGCCTTTCCAGGGCCTATTCACTCATCTGGGCCTTTGTCACACCCTCGTGGGGCAGGCGTTACTCTCCTGTCCGTTTGTAAGGTCGCTTACCATCTGTTGCCATGGCTTCAGACAGCATGTGGCCTCTACATCTCCAGCAGGTGCTATCATTTGAGGCCACAGCCTTCCTCACATTCTGTCAGGTTCTTATCATCTCAGGGGTGGCTATAATGACACAGCCTTGGGTTAGACCACCTCCTCTTTTAGGTCCTGTCTTTTCTGTCAGCATGACATGGCATCTCTCACAGCCATGCTTCCCGCCATGATGATAATGGACTAAACCTCTGAAACTGTAAGCCAGCCCCAGTTAAGTGTCTTCCTTTATAAGAGTTGCCTTAGTCGTGCTGTCTCTTCACAGCAGAGGAAATCCTAAGACATCAAGAAAAACAAATAACCCAAATTTTTAAAATGGGGTGCAGATCTAAACAGAGAATTTTCAAAAGAGGAAACTCAAATGGCTGAGAAGCATTTACATGTTCAACATCCTTAGCTGTCAGGCAAATGCAAATCAAAACTACTTTGAGATTCCATTTTACGGAATCTCATAGTCAGAATGGCTAGAGTCAACAAAGCAAGTGACAGCTTGTGCTATTGAGGGTGAGGAGTAAAGGACTCACTCCTCCATTGCTGGTGGGAGTGCAAACTTGTACAACCGCTATGGAAATCAACATAGTGGTTCCTCAGGAAACTGGGAATAGATCTACCTCAAGTTCCAGCTATACCACTCTTGGGCATGTACCCAAAGGATGCTTCATCCTAGACCAAAGAGACACTTGCTCAACCTTGTTCACTGCTGATCTCTTCATAATAGCCAGAAGTTGGAAATGACTTAGATGTCCCTCACCAGAAAAATGGATAAAGAAAATGTGGTACATTTACATAGGGGGAGTATCACTCAGCTGTTAAAAACAAAATGGCATCATGAAATTTGCAAGCAAGTGGATGGAACTAGAACAACAACAACAACAAAATCATCCTGAGTGAGGTAACCCAGACTCAGAAAGACAAATGTGGTATGCATTCACTTCTATGTGGAATTAGCTTCTATGTGGAATCATTGATTCAGGAGCTAATCACACTCTAGAATTATATAATATCATCAAATGATACGCAACTGGAAAGGGATAGAAGACATATTTGAAGACAAAATGGCTGAGAACTTTCCAAAGTTAATCACAGGAGTCAATCATTGTTTTAGGAAGCTCAGAGAACCATAAGCATGGTACATACCAAAACTGGCCAAAGAGAAAGAGCATTTTGTAGCATTTTCAAAATATGGGGAAACCAAAGATGAAAATTTAGAAGGGCAACAAGAGAAAACAGATATGAAATTTAAAAACAAAACAAAACAAAAAAACAGACTTGAAATTAAGGCAATAGGGGGTGTTTGGCAGAGGCATGTACTGAGTAGAAGCCAAAAAAAAAAGAATAGAAAGAAAGAAAAAAAGAAAAACAGATGAACACAATGTTAATAGTGATTCAAATGGAATTCAACCTGAAAACAATAACCAAGATTTTTGGTTTTAGTTTTTCGAGACAGGGTTTCTGTGTGTCACAGCCCTGGCTGTCCTGGAACTCACTTTGTAGCACTGGCTGCTCTTCCAGAGGGCCTGGGTGCAGTTCCCAGAACCCTCAAGGTAGCTAGCAATCAATTATAACTCTAGTTCTAAGGGATTAGACTCTCCTGGCCTTCCAGGGCACTGCTTGTACGCGGACCACTATATACCTGGAGGCAAAACACCCATACACATATAATAAAGGCAAATACATTTTTATTTTAGTTTTTGATTCTTTGTGAGGTTCACATCATGCACCCTAGTTCCACTCACATCCCTCATATCTGCCCTTCACCCTTGCAGCCTGCCTCCACAAAATAAAACACAAACCAAAAAAACCCATAGAAAACATCTCATCGCAGAAGCTGTAGTATGTCACAGTGTGTCCCACAGTATACCCCTCTATCGACACGCCTTCACTTGCAAATGTTCATTGCAATGAGTCAAGTCATTGGTCTTGTTTGAGACCTCTGGCTTCGGTGACACTATCAATATTGGATCCTCATTGGGACTCCTTGTTATCCTGTTGTTGTCCTGTGTCACAGAGATCCTGCAGCTTTGGAACAGCAGGACAGGCCCTTTCACATGTCTCAAATGTTTGCAGATGATATAGATTTTTGAGGTGGGCCAATTCAAGCCCTGAATCTGGGCCAGGGTGGTAGCTTAGCTGGTCATTCCGGTGGCTCGCTGGTCATTCCAGTGGCTCTCCTTTATCTGCACCACCAGGGCAAGCTCTCCAGCCCTGTTTTGGTTAGGTCATTCAATGCAGCCATTGGCAGGAGGCAGGGTCAGCTCTCCTGCTCTCACACCCTCCGCGCTGGCTTACCTGTGCCTTCCCCATCAGGGCCAGCCAAGGTGCAGGGCCTGCTCTCCCGAGTGCGATAGCCAGTGAGGGGACAGGGCTGGGTCTCCTGCTTTCATAACCCAGAGACAACTCTCCTGGATACTGCAGGTAGTCGGGGGGGGGGGGGGAGTGGAAGGACATCACCCCTCCACACCCGTGCTACCTCAAGGGCAGATGAGTGGCCAGCTAAGCTCTCCCAAACTCATGCCCTTGCGGGGTGGCTCACCCATCTTTCCTGCCACAAGGGCCAGCTCCACTGTGCTTCCTGGGCGAGGCTCAGGGCCCAGTGCTGCCATCGGTGAGAAATGGGGCCAGCTCTCCAAAGTACTGCATCCAGTGAGGCATGAGACCAGCTACGCACAGCCCCTGAACATCCACCTGTCCCCTGCGGCTGCCCTGAACCAAGGAGTCCTCATGTTCTCTCGTGGTAACATGAACCACAGACATGGACACTGACCCCTGCCACTGGATAGCCACAGACTCAGACATGGCCCTCAGCGGCAACCCTGGCTGGGACTTCACCATGGCCCCGGGTGGCGAGGCTGGCCACTAACAGGCTGCTCCTCTCCTCTCTCCAGCCTCCAGTTCCCTCTCTCTTCATTATGCTGAGGCCTGAGGCCACGCCACTTCTCTCTGTCTCCCGTCTGACAATCACATACTCACACTTTATGGTGGCTCCCGTTGCAGGCTGCAGGCTGCCTATGCAGTGGGTGGGCCCCTGGGTGACATCATTCATCTATGCGTCATAGTGTGGCGGCAAGCAGGTGTCTATGGGCCTGCCCGTGCACTGTGTTAGAGGGCCAGTCTGTGGGTGATATGGCAGATCCGCAGGTCTCTGTCTGTCTTCATCCTCCCGCCCTGCGCTCCCTGGGTTTGATTTGATTTGATTCTTATGAGTCCCAGGCATAAAAGAGCTTTGGACACTAAGCCAGGCATCAAGCTGGTATGAACAAAGAATTGCCATCCGCTCTGCCCCTGACTGACCACCCTGACTGACACCACCACCACCAAGGTGTCTCTTCGCTCATTGTCAGGGGGGTAATTAATTATTTTTTTTTTTGTTGTTGTTGTTTTTTTGTTTTGTTTTTTTGTTTTGTTTTTCGAGACAGGGTTTCTCTGTGTAGCCCTGGCTGTCCTGGACTCAATTTGTAGACCAGGCTGGCCTCGAACTCGCAAAGATCCACCTGCCTCTGCCTCCCAAGTGCTGGGATTAAAGGCGTGCGCCACCACTGCCCGGCGGTAATTAATTATTTTAAATGAAGATAAGTTCCCAAAATCCAAGGAGAGATTAACAAGACTATGTTTAGTGTCTGGTGTTTTTAATTTTTACCACCTTGACAGTTAAGGCAACAATAAGAAGGATTTCAGGAGTACATACGTTTTTCTCATTGTACTCTATAAGGCATAAATTAATCATATACTGGATTAACAACATAAGGGGAACTCTCATGAATTCCCCAAAGTGGAGGTTGTTTTGCTTTTTTTTTAAATAGCATTCGAAACAAAAATCAACAACGGAAATGTCTTTAAAAATCTTTTCGTTCTTGGGAAGTTGAAATATCTCTGGAGAGAAACTCAAAATTGAAACCAAAAACCACTTAAAAAAAAAAAAAAAAGAGATGTGACATCAAAACATACCAGACACAGCTGGATCTATCTCCAGGGGGAAATTTGTAACTTTAAATGATTCATTGTAACACAATCTACGTGGAGCCACTTGGCCCATCCTTGTTCTGGTCTGGGAGGAGACACTGGGGTGGAGCTGGGCGTGTCTGTTGATCCTAGGGTCTCTTCACAGGGCATTGTTTCCCTTTTCTGCTTCCCTCAGTAGTGTCACAATGAGAGTGGATGAAGCGATCAAGAATTTGTCTGTCTGCAAGTGGAGAAAAGGAGAGGTTTCCCATTTAAATGCGAAACAGCAAAACTCTAGGAGGAAGCAAGTATCTGATGGGAGTGTGGTGCTGACAAGTTTGATATGAAGGTGAAATAATTTGAGGGTACTGTGTATGGTGTATAAAGAGGCCTGGGCTTTCAAAGGAAACAGACTCACGGTTCAATAATATTTAACCCCTTGCTTATTTGTCGTTGTTGTTTTGGCTTGTTTTTGTTTTGCGGCAGGGTTTCTCCGTGTAGTTCTGGCTTATCCTTGAACTCACTCTGTAGACCAGGCTGGCCTCAAATTCACAGAGATCTCCCTGCCTCTGCCTCCCTAGTGCTGGGATTAGAGGCGTGCGCCACCTCCCGGCTTACCCCTCACTTCTTTGTACCAAATGTCTGAATGGAGATTACTGTACTTACCTTGCACTGTAGGAAGGACCAAGCATCTGTGTGTGATGTAACATATTAAATTGATGAAAACTGAGATCTGTACTGAGCACTTCATAGAATTCAGGATTGCTTTCTTCCTAGCCAACATCAGTGGGCTTTGTTGTCTTAAGTAGTAACTATCTGAATTTAGGAAACCTTTCAGCTCAGCCTCCAGCTCCTCAGCTGTGAAGCAGAGTCCTTTGTGATTCTGAATACCTCTAACTCTCCAACATTCATATAGAGTAGAACTGTAAAACTCTTCATTCCCAGAACTGTCTTCCATCATTCATCCTCTTGCTACGTCTCACAATGCCAACTGAGGCTGATAGATCAAGGCTGTGTGTGAGTGTGTATGTGTGTGTGTGCGCACGTGTGTGCTGCAAGAAAAAACTCTTCTGTCAAACATAACTAGCCTACCAAGGACCAATATACCACAAATTTCTCCCACCATGTAAAAATTTTATGCAAAAGGAATTTAAAAAATTTAACTCTCCTACCTGCTAAAACTTTGCTTACAGAAAAGCCCTCCAGCGGTATTCCCAGAACTTGATGTCTGGGAGAGGTTCACTTCTTCTCCCTTCATTTCCTTCATGACGCTTTTCAAACTAGCAGACTGTGAGGCTGAACCACAGCCAGAGAAGAACTGCCAAGTTTCTCTTGTATTAGGGATGTTAGAGAGAAGTCATTGTGGCCTTGAGTGCTTGCTAGTCCAGCTTGGGTCATGGCCTACACTAAGTGTAGTAACCTGCCTTCCCTGGTTACTTTTACTTTGGTTTCTTTGTGCTATACCAAGGCAAGTCTTTTTCTACAGTGTCTAAGAGTGTATTCTGTGTTCTCTATCATTATCTTTGCATTTACTTGTGAGCTATTCCGACTCTACCCCATACTTCCCTTGATCCCTGTACTTTCAAACTCAGAAGTGCCTCCCATAGAACAAAATACATTGACCTTATGTGCAATGTTTGTCAGTTGACTTTTGGACACCTGTGAGCCAAACCCATAAAGTTTATTCCTACCACCCAAGGAGGGCTTTTTCTTTCTTTTTAACTTTTTTTTTTCTTTTGAGACAGGGGTTCTCTGTGTATCCCTGGCTGTCCTGGACTCACTCTGTAGACCAGGCTGGCCTTGAACTCACAGAGATCCACCTGCCTCTGCCTCCCAAATGCTGGGGTTAAAGGCGTGCGCCACCACGCTCAGCCAGGAGGGCCTTCTTGATGCTTCCCAATCAATACTGTTGATCCCAGTACAGCCTCTTGCCTGGTTTCTTTCACCATGGATGCAATTTGCCTACTGTGGACCTTCAAGTAAAGAAATTACACAGAAGCTCATCCTTAATGCTGGCATCTTTGTGTTCAGCATCCTTTGAGTTTGTACACTTTGTTTCGTGTGTCAGGGATGTGCTCCCTCTAACTGACAAGTTGTTAAAATAGCACACTTCACTCATTTTCCTATTGATGGAGAAGGAGCGCTATCACCAGTTCTGGGATATTAAGAATAAAATTATTTATTTTCTGTACAGGTCCTTTTGTGGCTGTACACCTTCTTTTCCCTCAGGCCAATATCCAGAAGTGGAGTTATTTTAAGATGCCATCAGCCCTTTTTTTCCAAAGAGATTCCACTTTTTGATATTCCCCCGCATGTGGGAATTCTGAATGCCCTGTGTCACCACCAACCGCTGTCACCTATCTGTTCCTCTTTCAGCTTGTCTGTAGTTTAGAAATATAGAAGCGTCAAATGCCCTTCTCATGCATAGAGGGCAAATCAAGCTGGGGTACATGTTAGCCCAAAAAGATGACCCAGCGTCCATCAACAATGTCAGTCAAGCTGCTCAAAAGGCCACCAACTGTTCTTCGACTGCTGTTTGTTCTATTGGTTTGCGGTACTTGATCTTGATTGACAACTCGACTGGATTCAGCTATGCCTAGGACTGGTGGAGCACAGGGCTGTGTGTTTGTTGGGGTGCTTCCAGAGACAACTCACCATGGAAAGGCGAGTAGAGGAGGTTGCCCTCAATGTGGGCGGCGTCTTCCAAAGGGTGACTTGGATAAAAGAGAGGAAGCAGCCAGCAGGTGTTGGCAAACGCCTCTTCCGGAGCTGGAAGTCTATTCTCTGCTGCGGCCATCCCCTGCTGATTTCCTTGGCCTTCCAGCATGGACTCCAAAACTCTCCAGAGAATGTCTGGGCTTAACGTGGTTCCTGATTGGGAGTTATGAACTTCCTGGATTGGGCAACTGTCTTCTTGTCTATATCTCCAGATGGCCGTTGTTGGACCATGCAACCCCTACCATAGATGGCAACCTAACAAATCCCCTTTTATAAAAATATTCTACTGTTTCTATTGTTCTGATTCCTGTTCTTTGGACTTTATGCGGTTCCCTCTGCTGGGGTAGTCCTGTCACTCCTCGATATGCGGACCGCATTGAACTATACCAGACATCCCATCTCTCATCTGCTCTGGACCTAGGGCTAACAGCACCTCGCACAGGCTTTTCCTAGAATCGAAGATTTCTTTAATTATGGTTACATGTCATTATACTTATGTCTTTGTCCTTCGCGCTGGACAGCGAGTTCCCTGATAGGATGGATTTGTTTTTATTTATCCTGGTATTAAGTTAGCGTGCAGTTGTTGAAGTTTGCTGAGTGAGTGAACACATGCACTCTTGTAAAAATATATTTATGTTCATGGGTGTTCTTCCTGGATATATGTCTGTGTGCTATGCCCATGCGGTGTCCAAAGAGGTCAAAATAGGGTGTCAGATCCCCAGGAACTGTAGTTAATAGATGGCTGTGGGCTGCCAGAGGGATGCCATGCCGGAGTTTAACCTGAACCTCTGGAAGAGCAGTCCGTGCTCTCAACCACTGAGCCATCCCTCCAGCCTCAATCCACACATTCTGAATTCAGAAAAATACCTTGTGAATTTTTATGTTGGTGGGAAAACCCAGGGAGGGAGTAATAGCTTTAAAAGACAGGAAGAAAACCAGGTTTCAGATCATTTTCTCACCCAAATGGGAAGAGAATGGGTAGATGATCCAGTTTACCAGCAGATAACACATGCAGGAGCTGTCAGCTTCCAAATTGTCTGAATGAAACTCAGGGAACAAAAGAATTCTGAACATAGGCTGTCCACTACAGAATGCAGCCCAAGCTTCTAGAAACAAACTCAATATAGGTTTAAGCATCCCTATTCCAAAATGCTCGGAACTCAAAATATTTCAGATTTTCTTGGATTTGAGAATATGGGCATATACATGGTGCAGTCTTTTGGAGACTGGATCTGGGTCTAAACCCAAAATTTACTTCATGCTTTGTATTCACCCGTATACACAGGCCTGGGATAAT
>CAJQZJ010032578.1:3329217-3343204 GCA_907164525.1 Lophiomys imhausi | reverse complement strand
TTTACTTCATGCTTTGTATTCACCCGTATACACAGGCCTGGGATAATTGTGCACAGACTTTTCGAATGCCTGTACTTCAGCTGTGCTTGGTGTGAAGTAGGGGGTGGAATTTCTCACTTGCAGTCCCTTGGGTGCTCACAGACTTTCAGATTTCACTGTGGAAATGTTTGTACCAAACAGAGGTGACTGGGAGTTCACGGACACAGAGGCTTGCTCTCAATGCCTCTCTCTGCTTCAGTTCCCAGCTCTGCTTCTTCCTCTTCCTCACTCAGCCTGTCACTCTTCTTTGCCCTGACTGGGGTGTTGCTTGGGAGAAAGACTAGTGTCTCCTCTCCTCCTCTCCCTCCTCCCCCCCCCCCCCCCCTTCTCCCCCCCTCCCCCTCCCTCTCCTTCTCCCTCTCCCTCTCTTTCTCTCCCTCACTCGCTCCTTCCCTCCCTCCCTGATTTCTCTTTCCATCAAAATACCGCCTCTCTGGTCTATCCCACAAAAGCTTACTAGTTATGCAAGATAATCCAATCACATGCCTTAAACTTAGTTGATAATAACTGAGCCTGAGACATCTGGGGGGGGGGGGTCTGAAAGCCAGTTAAGCCCCCGCTGTGAACATGCTGCTGGCATCCGCACAGCTGATGGGCATTCTTATCATCCTGACACTAGAAGATGGCTAGAGGTCTGCTGCACAGAAACCACCATCCTTGCCAGTTGCCCCCCTCACAGCCTCACTAAAGCTGAGCTGGGGCAGGGCGGCTTTCTCCAGCAGGCCAGGGCATTGTGGTACAGCAAAACTCAGGGCCATGTGCCTTCTGGTACCTGCCCCCAAGTGCTTTCCTAGGGAACCAAGAAGATATAAAAACCTAACTTGTCCCAAAGGTACCTGGCTGGTTTCCTGGGAAGTCTGAGAGAGGTAATCCTGACTGTATGGATAAATCTTGCTGTCTGGAAAGTTCATCTTCCCTGGGGAGAATGTTCAAGTTAACAAGAGTTAGCAGCAGAGTATCTAACAATTAGAGCCGGATCCCTGGCTCACTCTTGGGGACCAAGGCCAAGCCTCACATTGTACACATACAGAGAGCGGGAAACCAATTGTCTGGCAGGCTTGATGGCTGCATCTGGCATGGCTGGTCCCTGGTCCCTGGGCACCTTCTACAGGAAGCAGAATCACTCCTCCTGGGGGTCTAAGGGATGTGGTTTCTAGAGGTAACTCGAGCTCTTGTAAATACACAGGGTGGCTTTACACAGTTTGCACCAAAACTGGTGAAGAGAGCAGGCAGGCAGCCTGGCTTTGCTGGTGGGCTTCCGGCTTCTGCTGTGTCTTCAGGGACTTGAGAGCAGCAGGCTTCCAGAAGGCCCTCAGTTCCTCCTGAAGAGACAGCTTGGCCCTGAGGCATCTGTTGAGAGGAATCAAGCTCCCAGGAGAAAATACATTTCTGCTTCCATAGGAGGCAAAGCAGCTGCCTGGCCTATTTCCCTGATGCCTAGTATCTAGGCACTTGTTTCTTCTTCTTGGTGTATGTGTGCATGTGAATGTGTGAGTGTGAGTGTGTGTGGAGGTGTTTGCATCCTTAAAAGTGTTTAAAAGGCTGGAGCAATGACTCAGTGTGTAAAACCACTTACTTCCAAGCATAACGACCTGAGTTTGAATCCCCAATCCCCATATTAAAAAAAAAAAAAAAAGAGGCAAGCCTGATTTCAAGTTCCTAAAATCCTCGCACCAGGAAGCAAAGATGAAAGGCTCCCCGAAGCCTGCTGGTCAGCCAACCCAGCCAAACATGGAGCTTCTGATCCAAGACAGAGGAGGAAGGAGCAAGAGACCTTCTTGAAAAGAGGAAGAGACCTAATGGAGATGGTTTCCTTTGACTTCCCTGTGCTGCACACAGTAGGGCTTCAGGCTTGTTTGGGGTGGGGGAGAGTTAGTTTTCAGTTCTTTGGCAGGGGAGGGGTGAAGTATGGGACAGAGGAAGAGCAGTGATTGGGAATGGAGGGGACACAGAGAAGGGTAAGGTGGAAGAGTGGGAGCCATCTGCAGCCTGAGCATATGGAAGGAGTTGGCGGCCCCACGTTGCCTTGTGCACAAGGTTGTGTACAGGAGGTATCTTTAGGAACATGAAAATATTAGATACTCTTCCTGTGTTTCTCCTACTTCTTCCTTGAAGTTAGTGTGTTTTCTAGCAGACACAGCACATCTGTGCATACAAACTCACTTTATGTGGATACTCACACTGGGTTGCGAGTGTTCGAATGCGTGAGTGTGTGCGAGCACACACACACACACACACACACACACACACACACACAGGCTGCTGACAGGGAGTTCTGGGAAACTCATTGTACTCCACTCTGTCCTGAGAGATGCCCCTTGCTCCCTGGAGGCCTGAAATATGAGAATTCTTGTGTGTAAACAGCCTGTCACTAGAAAATGTACAACCAACCAGGAAATAAAGAGTAAACAACATACATACAACAAATCTACTCAACAGTACAAAAGCCAACTGGAGAAAAGAGATGCAATCCCCATAACACACCGCTCAGACCCCTAAGACACAGAGCTGTGTGAACAAACAGACATAGAGTCTGTGGTGTGCCTTTTAGGAAAGTAAGTTTTCAACCGATGGAGGTTTGCGTGGTAATAGGGAACTTTTTTTTAAAGTAGTCTGTGTCTTTTAGGGTTTGTTTGTTTTGTTTTTATAGTCAGTCCCAGCTGTCATAAATGGGAACTGCTTATAAGGAGTGTGAAGTGTTGACTTGAGCACTCTTACCTTTTTCGGAAACACTTTGCAGGTAGTTCTGGATTTGGGAGGGCGTGAACGAGTCTAAGATCATCAGGAAGTCCAGGCAGGCTTTCCCATAGTCACGCTCGTAAGTAGTCTGCATCTTCGTGCGATCCTGGTTCCCTATGTAGCTGCGCAGCACCGAGGGCACTGCAGTGACACGGGGGTGGCAGAGAAAGTCTGTCTTTGTCTGAACATGGCCCTCACACCTGAGCCCAGCCTGCAGCCTGCTCAGCATCCTACCGATTGCTACCTAGTCATCCTGATGACCAGGGGCCTTGCCAAGCTGCTGGGCTTGGTGATGTTGGCCGGGAAGCAGCTCGGAAGGTTAAATTGAATGTGGTCATCATTTTCAGAAACAAAACAAAACGGAACAGTCCTCCGTGCATTCTGCTCTTACACATTATCTTGTCATGTTTACCACTTGCTTACTAATAAATGGAATTTGTAAGTTTCCTTTTCTCTCAGGACACCCTCCTGCATCCTCAGAGGGGCATGTGAAGAGACCACTTTCCAGTGACCTGGAAAGCCTTAGGGTGACCACTTCAAAAGAAGGGTGACATTTACAGCAAGCACATGCTGTCTTTTCAGACCAGAAGTTGTCACAATGGTAACAACCCCACCCACATGTATTTGGTATGAATTAAGTCTTTGGTTAGCCCAGGTGTCATGGCGCTCGCCTTTAATCCCAGCACTGGGGACACAGAGGCAGGCGGACCTCTGTGAGTTCAAGGTTAGTCTGGTCTACAAAGTGAGTCCAGGGCAGCCAGAGCTCTTACACAGAGAAACCCTGTCTTGAAAAATTAAAAAAACAAAACAACAACAAAAACACAGTTAATGTGGATTCTGAGATTTGTGGAGTTATAATTTTAAAAAATGAAGATGTGATGTTTAAAAAAAAAAAAACCCGATTTTTTTTCCACAAGTGGCCCAACTTATGTAAAACACAAACACCTTAAAAACTGTTTCAGTTCAGGTGTCCCCCTTAAGGGAACCAAATGTGAGGAACAGGCTGGAGAACAGACTGCCTCCTCTGTAAGAAACAGAATCAGTGGTAATGAGCTCAGGAAGAAATGGCCCAGCTGTAAGAAAGTTCAAGCAGTTGGAATATCTGACAATGAAGTTATTGCCCTGCGTGATAATCAGGGATGGACTCAACCCTCGCAAAAATGGGTCACCCCTCTTCGTTGGTACTTGAAATTCACACACAACCCAAGGCTCCAGACTAGGAGTCTGTGTTTGCCTCCCATCAAGCCAGTCTCGGGTATTGAACTCACGGCGTCAGACTTGGCTGCAAGCACCTTGTCCTACTTAAGCCATCTCATCGGCCCATGGAGCTTTTTTCTTACAAGTGGCTTAGAGGCTACGCAGTGATGGAATGTTTAAAAACATTCCTATCAGAGGTGATAGGAATCAGGACCATGAAGTCAGGATCTCTCTCACTCAGAGAGAGTGAGAGCTAAATCTGAGAGTGACTCTCATTTAAACTCCGTCATTTTAGGGCATCTCCTGGCTCCAATCACAGCTCCGACCACACAGAGTGTCATCTCCTTAAGGCATAAGCTGGCAGCCTTCTGAGATTCACACTTCCCTTGCCCTGAGATTGGGAGCTACAGGGGCATGGGCATTCTGCATGGCCATTATCAAAACTCGCTGCCAGGGCCTTCTGTGCCAATTTGTTCTGGAGCAAGTTGATGGTGATGTCAAGCTAGAGCAGCAAGTGTTGTTTCTAAAGGACAAGCAAACAAAACAACTCTTTCAGGGCCCATGATTTCGGGCCTCAAACCCAAAGGTGGGAACCTGAAATGAAGAAATAACACTCAGAGACCTCAGTCAAGGAGCCAGGCAGGGTGGGCCAGAATAGCAAAGAGGTAGGAAACTTCCAATCACATGTGTATGTGTAATCTACGATTGTTTCTGCACAGTGGCTGCCAGGGCAGATCAAAACTCCCAGGTATGGGAGCCGGAGAGATTGCTCAGTGGTTAGAACACTGGGTGCTCTTGCAGAGGAACCCAGGTTCAGTTCCCAGCACCCACATGGCAGCTCACAACCGTCTTTACCTCCAGTTCCAGGGGATCTGATGCCCTCTCTGGCCTCCTCAGGCAAATATGTGATGCACAGTCACACACATGCAGGTAAAAGACACACACATGAAAAAAAGAAGAAAAAAGTCCCAGCTCCTACTGCCCTCATCCCTGGGACTTTAGTCTCTTTGCCAGTGGACATTAGAGACAGACCCAAGTCCCCTCCTGTTCAGTTAACAATAAAACTCTTCTTTTCAAAAGTCAGTGCCATAGTGTTAGCTTCTGAGTGTCAGGCCGAGAGTCCTGGTGGATCGCTATGTGGTTGTAAGAGCCAAGGGCTCACTTACCTAGACCCTGGGAAGCAACAGGGAGGGCTGAGTAGCATCCGTATTTGAAACTAAAATCCTGCAGTTCAGGAATCTTAGCTGGAATTTGGTACTGATGTCGAAATTCAGTGTCCAGAGGTCGGGGAAGGTAGGCTTTCCAGTCCAGAGGCACTGGAAACTTTTTCATGGACTCCTTAGCTGCGGTGAGAAGGGGAGACAGGGATTACCCCTTGTGAGCTGTTTCTCAGCCGCCTGCCATTGTATCTTTCTTTGTCCAGTAGCTTCCACATGCACACCATTAAAATGGACTCTTCTGGTGAGTTAGAGTCAGGGTACTCTGAGTGTGCCCACCAAGAAACTGTTCTACAGTCGTTTTTAAATGGCTAGATATTCGTGTCTATGACGAGAGAGTTCTTAGGAGCTTGCTGTTGGCACACAAGCCGGGGTGACCCTCTTACAGCTGTCCTAGGCTTTTGTGAGGCAAACCAGAGGGAGAGATTTTGGGCATGGCCGAAGTGGTCATTTGAAACAGGATTCTCAATTGAATCAGAATGCCAAGTAAACAGTGAATATTTTTTTAATGTGACTATGTATTCATTATCTGCTATAGATCACAATTTGCATTTAACTGGGCAGCCTGTTGTTTTTATTTGCTTAACTTGGCAGCCCTAGATAGAATGGCAAATATCATCTCACTGCTGGGAAAGGGCTGGTCAAAGTTTGCCCCTTACTGGCTGAGGGCTGAGGGACATCATTGCCATTAGTAGACAATAAGATTATTATTTCTTCAAAATATTTCCACTAAAATCCTCCATAATGTGGGCTCAGTTTTCCTCAGCCATATATATGAATTCTCTGGGTTTGTGTTACTTGGCTCCTTCAGACCTTTCCAAGATGGTTGTGGATGAAAAGCCTAGCCAGAAACTCCTTCCCTTCAAAATGTGGTGGTCAAACTCTCAGAATTTTCCCCCATTGGTAACTGTGACATTATCTGCCAGTCATGCTAACCCCAACCTCAGGCCCCTGTAAGATGCTGGCTCCCATTAAGATAAACACAAATTCCTGAAGCGTTCCATACTTTGGTTTCCATGGCATAGTGGTGATCACATCTATTTTACATGCAGAAGGTCCTAGGTTCAAGTCCCAGAGGGACTGTGATGAAAACATGATGCTTGGCCACGCATGAGGCCAGCTTGGTGTACATAGTGAATTGTAGACTAGCTAGCCAGGGTTACATAGTGAGACCTTGTCTCAAAAAAGAAAGCTAAGACACTGCGCAAAGGCACGATCTAAATGTGAACATAAAAGAAAATTCAAAATTATAAGCACCAGAAACACATGGACTGTAACATTGAGATTGGTTTTACTGTCTTCAATTGTGTTCCAATTCATCAAAACAAAGCTCTCGAAGCCTGAATGTGGAAACAGCTGCTTTTTAATGCTTCTTTTCATTCGCTTTAATCCATCAGTGAGTACTCCAAACCAAGACATGGTCTGTATGCTTCAAAACCTTAAACTATTAAAAAAAAATGAACACACAATATAGTAACATTATGTGCTAGATCCTGTAAATGCTGTAATAATGGAAACACATACATGCCACACACACCATACACACACACACACAAACACACTTGCATGCATGCACATACACCACACACACATGTACACATGCCCACACATACGTGCACGCACACATGCACATACACAAACGTAAGAGCCACTGAGTTGAGGATCAGAAAAGCTTCCAGGACAGAGACAAAGCTAGCTCATAGGCTTAGATGGCGGCTCAAAAGTGAAGCGTTGCAGAGGGAGGATGTCGTGTGGGTATAGACAGCAGGAGGCGGCAGGGATCTGGTGTTTCTGTGAGATGGGCAGCTGAGTAATCTCTCCATGAGTGTGGGGGCTGCTGGAGAGAAGAATGGAGGGAGATAAGGATCAAATGGCACAAATCACACCAATCAATCAGTGGAGGCATTTAGCTTTCATCCTGAGGGCGACAGGAGTCCCCAAAGCCAGAGCTGACAACTTGCACATCGAGAAACCTTTCCCTTTGACACAGTGACGAAGAGGGCTAGATAAGAGGCCATCCAAGAAGAGACACGGGCATCCTGAGCCAAGATGGGGCTGTGAGGAAGGCAAGGAGGGATCGGACAGAGTAAGAGCCAAGCGAAGAAGTCTGGCTTCGTGTGGGACAATGATGATTGGCTTACACTGACCAGACTAAAGAACACTGGCAGAATCTGAAGGAACGCTTTTCCATGGCTCTGAGGCCTATGTGCAAATACATTGTCCTTTGACCTCACACCCATCTAGCTCCAAAACAGTGCAGAGTGGTTGGGTCATTCGGCAAGCATTTCTCACACTCCTAGCTACCAAGCCCTCCTACTGGCCTTGAGTGAATGAAGGCCTGACGATGGGGTCTTATACTAAATATGAAAGATTAAAACAAAAACCAACAGAAGATAGGAACCCATCGTAAGAAGGGCTGGGAAGATCCTCAGCTGTTAAGAGTTCTTACTGCTCTTGCAGAGGACCCAAGTTGACCAGAGCACTCAGGTCAGGTGACACATTACCACTGAAATGCCAGCTTCAGGGGACCCAACATCTCTAGCCTCTAAGGGCACCCAAGGTCCTCAGCAGATGTCCCTATATCTGGGACCTACTGGCCTCCGGCACCATGAACCAAACTATTGTTCACAAATTGCTGTCTGGCCACTTGTTGGAACTGTGACCCACTTCCTGACAACAATTTGCAGGAGAAAGGATTCATTTTAAGTCATGGTTTCAGAGAGAGATTTTGGCTTATGGTTAACTGGCTCCCTTGATTCTGGGCCTTGGTTAGACAGGCCATCTTGCCAAGAGCAAGACGGAGGAGAGAGGGCATGGGGGAGCCAAGATTCTCTCCCCACAGTAGCCAAGAAACAGAGACGGAAAAGGATCCGATCATGCCCTTCACAGGCCCAGTTCTAGGATCCTACTTCCTCCAGCGAGGCGCCTACCTCCTAAGTTTCAATTACCTCTCAAAATAGTGCAACCCGCCGGGGACCTGCTCATGACACATGAGCTGTGCGGATATTCATATTCAACAGTGGCCAGACAGCAGTATTCTGCTACAGAAAACAAAACATACTGTAGAGAGCTGCGACGTGCCGCGCCTTAAAGATGGCGCTGGTCTCCGCCTTCCACCAGCCCGACGGTGAGCACTCTTGGTGGTAAACAAGTCCATATTTGGCTAAGATCGCTGATCTGGCTTGCTTCCGCATACATGGGCCTCTAAGATAGCACCACGTGGCTTTACTTGATTGGCTGTTCATTTAGTATTTAGCCTGTGGGTTGGGTCTGCCCCATTATTCGGAAGACTGTTTTCAAGGGACCTGAATAAACTGCAGGAGAAGAGCTTTTGTGAGTTGCGTCATTCCTTGCTGGACAAGGGTGGATGCGACAACATACATTCCCCTTTTAGGAAAAAGAATAAGTATAAAAATCACCTCATTGTAACGAACTCGTAGATAAGAACATCTCGCACATGGATTGATGCTTGCTCAGTCCTAAGACTTTTTTTTTCATTATTTTTTCTTTTTATTGTTTTTTATTTTGTGAATTTCACATCATGCACCCTGTTCCCTCTCATCTCCCACTTCCCTTCAGACCCACCCTCCACCCTTGCAACCTCCCCCCCCACACACACACACATACACACACAAAATCTCATTGTGGAAGCTGTAGTGTGTCTCATAATATTCCCTTTTGCCCACACATTTTTGCTTGCAAATGTTCTTTATAATGACTACTTGGTCTGGTATGAGACCTCTGGTTTCTGCTACTTTGTCAATACTGGAACTTCACTGGGACTCCTCTCAGATGTAATGTTACTGTCCTATGTCATGGAGATCCTGTAGTTTTGGGTCTGTGGAACTGGCCTCTTCATGCACTCCAGCAGTTCATCCTTGGGGTAAGTCAACTCAAATCCAAGGTTCTGGGCCAGCAACCCCCCCTTGCAGGGCCTGCTCTCCCCAGTGCTGCAGCAGGTAAGGGGTTAGATCAGCTCTCCTGCTTTCATGACCCCATCAGGGCCAATTCTCTCACCTGCTACCTGTGGCGAGGGCAAGAGAGTAAAGGGCATCTCTCTGTCCCAACACCATGAAGCAGACAGAAGGCAGGGCTGGCTCTCCCATAATCCCCACATCAAAGGCCAGCTGTAGTGTGCTACCCAGGCAAGGTGCAGGGCCTGCTCTCCCGAGTGCTGCAGCATGTGAGTGGCAGGGACAGCTCTCCTGTCCCAAGACTTTTCTTAGCTCACAGTTCCTTCTCTGCAAGGCTGAATCAAAGAAGCTGTGTACTTGGGACTCACAAGAAGATGAGAGTGAGGTGGTTGTTGGGAATAAAGGGAAGCTATCCAAATTCTTCCCACCAACCAAGAAGGCCTCAACCCTTCCCCCAGTTCCACTCTTGGAATCCCAGCACCCTGTGCTTAGGTCTCTGGTTCTACTCTCTTTGAAGCACGCTCTCTCGATCGCTCATTTAAATCAGCTGCTAGCTACAAAGGCCCATCTCTGGACATGGTTCTACCTAATTCCTCATCATCCAATGGGACTGGGGAGGGAGGTCTGTCTTTCTTTTTCCTTTTCATCTTCCCTCTTTTCTTCTCCTCTTTTCCCCTCCCCTTTTCCATTTCCCTTCTCTTTCCTTTTCTCATTTCTTTGTGTTTTGAGACAAAAACACATTGTTAAACATGTCGAGTTGTACGTGCCTGAGTTCTCGAGTGTTGAAGATGTGGTTACAGGTGTTCACCACCATTCCTGGCTAATGGAAGTCTTTTCCAGCTCTCCCCCCCCCATTTCCCTCCCCCCCACCCCAAGATAGATGTTCATAGCAACGTACATCTATTTATTTATTTGCCAGTTTGCTTTGCAAAGCTATGGATCCAAGCCAGTACCTTACCCTTTCTAGGCAAATGCTACCACTGAGTGATGCTCCAGTCAGGTGCACTTCTCACAACACGCACCTTTCTATAACTGACTGGTTCTGTTGGTAAAACATCTTGTCCCACACCAGCTCAGGAGTTCCTGTAAGAGAAATACTATCCCCGTGCCATGCCTCTTACCACTGCTGTGGTGGTACCCAGGAGCATGCCCAGGGAAAGGAGGAACACTTACCATGAGCCAAGTCCTCAAAGTCCCTCTTAGTATGGGAAACAAACTGATTTGCTATCGCTTTCTGGACTTCTTCCATGGAAGGAGGGGTCATCCAAGGGAGTTGGTGGGTTTGTTTCTCTTTAGGGGCCGACCATTGGAATTCCTGTCAATGTAGACACAGTGTTAGTAGCAATCCACTCAGGCTCTCTTGATGAGTCAAGAACCCAAATGAGGGTTTGTGCATCAGAATTCTTTCGAACCCTTTAAGGTCAGTGTACCGCAGCTGCCTATTCAGGGAGCTTGGCAAGAGGGCCTGGCAGTCACAAGCTGTAACGACAGTACTTGACTCAGATACTTTTCTCGCTGTGACAAAACACGGGACAAAAGCAACTTATGGATGGGTTTATTTGGGCACATGGTTTGAGGGTTATAATTCATTGTGATGGGGAATGCAAGGTTCCACAATTTGGAGGTAGCTGGTCACACTGGGCCCTTAGTCGGGAAGTTGAGGCAGATAAATGCCTGGGCTCAGCTGGCCTCCTCTCCTCTCCCCCACTCCTTTTTTAATTTATTATAGGACCAGAGCCACCAGGGATGATAGTGGCACTCATATTCGGGGTGTGTCTCTCCTCAAGCTAACATCCTCTGCAAACTGCAAGGCCCACAGAGCGGGATGTCTCTGATGGGACTCTAAATCCAGTCAGGTTGGCCATGAAGTTTGAACTATCCGTAGATGACCTCTGTGGACCGCTTTGACCTTTGCTGCCGAAACAGAGAAAGAGGACTGTTAGCTTCACGTGTGGAGAACGGAACTCTTGGGTAAATAAAACCCACGCTAACTCTGTTTCTGGTGACGTGTTCGTACGGAGACAGACAGTGTCTGGTTTTCCCTTTCCCTGCTGCTTAGAAAAAAGCTCCCCCCCCCCATAGAGCCACAGCACCGAGGAGAGGGAGGGAGGGAGGGAAGGACTGATGGACTTCCTTCTTTTCATGTCCAAAGACAGCCCGAGGCTATGCATGCTGAAACTGCCACCCCATCTATCCTACCACCTTTCTCTCTCATCACTATGTGTGATCGTTAGCCTTTATTGTCAACTTGCTTTTTTTTTTTTTTTGATCATCCAAGAGATTGATGTGACTTCCTGTGTATCCATGGGGGCATTTACAGAGAGGATTATCTACCTGAAGGGGTAAGACCCAACCTGAATGTGGGTAGCACCATCCTACGGTCTAGGCACCCTCCTTGCTGTCATGATGTTCTGCTCAAATGCAGCCAGGAAAACACGGACCAACCCCCCCAAAAGACTAAGCCACATAAGTTACCCTTCTTTCCTTAGGTTGTCCCTGTACTGAGTGTCACAACAGTGACATAAGAGTAACCATGTCTGCTAGCTCCCTCAGAAAATGGTACCACCAGCCAGAGAGCTCCACAGCCCACCACACCAGGCCCAAGCACCATGCCTGCGCTCATGGCTGGTGTGGGTGGAGAATGTCTGTAGTGGGAGAGCTTTGGGGTGTTCTCAGTAGGGTCCAATGCCAGCACACTCCAACAATTCTCCCTTTCTGCTGGGTGGTCACCACCAACCAAAAGGAAGCATGCTTTGCTTCTTCTGCCTTACAAACACAGCCCTGTCTCCATCTCCCTTCCTCCTCTAGCTCTGAAAAACTCTTTAAGTGTTTTTTCAGAATGACACTAACATTCTGCATAACAGTGGTGTCTCTGTGCTTTGCAGTCCCGCTTCGTTCCTTCACAATTTATCTACCGCAGAGAACAATCACGGACATGATGTACGTGTTCAAGATGCCACTGGGTGTACAGGTTCTCTGTCTGGATTTTGTTGATTGCGTACTCTGTGCTATTTAACAAGTGTCTGTCCCCAGGACATAGACTGGAGGCAGAGCCCTTAGAATAGACTCAGTGATGTTTGAGCAAGACAGAATGAGCCCCATTATGTACGCTGCTTCTGTCTGTGTAATGGTAGCAGGTGTTGAGACTCAGTGATTAATAGCGTCTGCGGTCTGGCGCTAATACTCATTGGCTGAGAGCACAAAGGACAGTTTGACACACTAGCTCTTACTGGCTGAGAGCACACACACATCTGATGTGCTAGCTCCTGTTGGCTGAGAACACTCAAGAGTGCCATGGTAGCAGCCACTGATAGTCTTTAATTGGGAGCTGAAGAGATGGCTTAGCAGTTAAGAGCACTGGCTGTTCTCCCAGAGGACCCAGCTTTGATTTCCAGCATGCACATGGCAACTCAGAAAACTCCAGTTTCTGGGTATCTGATGCCCACTTCTGGCCTCCATGGGTACCAGACATGCCGTGTTGCACAGACAGACATACAGGGAAAACACCTATATGCACAAAATTTTTAAAAAGTGTTCAAAGACTTTAGTAATACTTTAGATAAAGAAAAATGTGTATGTATGCATATACATTTATAATAAATATCACAAATTATTTCACATTGTTTTTAATGTTTTAAAATGTATTTATTTAGGCTAGGTGTATAGCACACATCTTTAATCTCAGCACTTGGGAGGTAGAGGCAGACGGATCCCTGAGTTCAAGGTCAGCCTTGTCTACAGAACAAGTTCCAGGACAACTGGGGCTACATGGAGAAACCCTACTTTAAAAAAAAAAAGATTTGCTTATTTTGTATTTACTGTATATGAGTGTTTGCCTGTGTGTGTGTGTATATATATATATGTACACACCTGGTGCTTCAGAGACCAGAAGAGAGCACCCAGTCTCCTGGAACTGGAATTATGAACGGCTGTGAGCTGCCACATGGGTTCGGGGAACCGAGCCTGGGTCCTCTGGCAAGGGCATCACGTGCTCTTAATGGCTGAGCCAACGGAAGTCGTGGAAAGACAAATTAAATGTGGTGTGGTGTACGTTCTTCAAGTCTGCATCACCAACTCCTCTACCTGCTGGACAGACGCCCAACCAGCGTGCCTACCCCTCTCCTCCTGGGTCTTCCCCCACCACCCAGATCCAGGCCAGACTGAATCATCAGTGTCGCACATACGAGGCACTGTCACCCATTCTACCATCTTGTCATAGACCAGATGCCCCCAGGGGGCGCCAACCCCGGTGGCAGTGGTGTAAGGGAAACCCTTTACAACAGAGCCTTTTGAGATGGGAGGAGAACAGATGGTGCCAAGAAAACCCAGTGGGAAGGTCAGCTACCTCCATCCAGGGGGGGAGGTAGCTGGAGCTAGCTCTTTTGAGCAGAGCCTTGAAGAAGTAGAGGGGGGATTCGCTTTGGGTAGGAGAGGGAATTCTACGGAGAAGCAAGTGATAAAAAGGCAGTGAGGTTTGAGTGTCCAAAACACGATAGTAGCCAAAAGTACCTGTGCATGCCCGCTCATGGCAGTGCTAGGCACAGTAACCAAAGCGTTGAACCAGCCCAAAGGTAGATCACTGAGCAAACGGATAAAAAACTGCAGCGTACTGCGCAGTGTGATTCAGCCATGAAAAGTATCAATACTGCTATAACATGGGGAACCCAGAGAACGGTACTACGTGGAAGGAAGAAACCAGACAGAAAAGGCACACTCTTATATGATCTCTCATATAAAATATCCAGAATAGGTAATCCATAGAGCTCAAAAGTGGATGTGGGAGGGACTCAACAGATGGGCTCAGTGGTTAAGAGCACTGGCTGCTCTTGCAGAGGACCTGGGTTCAATACCCAGCACCCACATAGAGCCTCACAACCACCT
>CAJQZJ010032578.1:3317086-3329207 GCA_907164525.1 Lophiomys imhausi | reverse complement strand
AACAACAACAACAAAAGAATAGGCAGTTCAAGGATGAGCAGGATTGTTGGCAGTACAGACAGATGAAGAGTCTTTGCAAGGAAGGCTCTTACAGAGTCAAGACAGGGTGAAATCCGACAGATAGTTGAGTAGCTACTATCTTACTTGGCTTTGTGGGGCTTTCTGGTTCCTTACTCCTCTTGAAGTCCCGTTTTTTATTATGTCTTCTTTAGAATACTCTTTCCAAGTATACTCATCATTGTATAGCGTCTGGTTCAGAATAGGATCACTAAGCGAGTAAGTATATCCTAATCTTCTGGTGCTCTTTGGACTACAAAAACAAATGGCAGAAATTAGAGTAAGGGGCCGTCTTGGTATCCTTTCCTGATACGGTGACAAAATACTTCGACAAAAACCCCAAGGGAGAAAAGGCATCTTCTGACCCACAGTTCAAGAGTATGTCCGCCATGGCAGGGTTGTCAAAGGGGCAGGAGCCTGGAGTAGGCAGCCACATAGCAGCCAACGGCCGGAAATCAGAGAGTAATGGATGCTTAGTTCCCTTCCTCCACACAGTCCTGGATCCCATCCGGGGAATGGCGCCCCCTACAGTGGATGAGTCTTCCCACCTCCACCGATGCAACCAGTATAATTCCTTTACAGACATCCCCCAGACCTGCTTCTCTGGTGATTCTAGGTTTTCTCTAGATGACAATATTGAAGACATTAAGTACCAAATTCGACAATGACACTCATGTCAAGTTACTGTAAGTGTTATACAATTTTTTTTAAAGATTTGCTGGCTTAAGATTTGATGCCAGATATTACTTAATTTTCGGATTCCCTTAATAAAATAAATTCTGTAAGATAGGGAGACACTTAACAGAAAAAAACAAAAGACAGAACAAATAAGAGACATAAAATGAGATGAAGAGTAACAATCTAAAATATATCTTAGTTATTTTTTTAAAGTTATGTATTCTTCTGTACAAAGATTATTTCAGTGCATCTAAGTAGTTGGTAAAGAAAAGCATTTTTGTAGAGAAATCCTCTTGTAGGTTAAAGGCTGTGAATTAGGATATTGGCTATCTCATTTTTATTGATGTGTGCGGGCGCTTTGCCGACATATATGTAAGTGCATGCAGTGCCGAGGCCAGAAGAGGACGTCAGATCACAAGGACTGGAGTTACAAATGGTTGTGAGTCACCATGTGGGTGCTGGGAACAGAATCCAGGTCCCCTGGAAGAGCAGCCAGTGCTCCTAACAAGCTGAGCCATCTCTCCAGCCGTGGATATTCTTCAACATGCAAGTCCTAAGTGAAATGCATGTTGCCAACCCTCACAGCTCAAAGAGACAGTCTCATCAGAAATTACCACCTGATGATGCCATCCCCACTCACCACCCCCAGGGATCACCCCCTCTCCTCCCCCACGGGATAGTTATCTCAAGCTATTATGACCAAATACTGTGTGCTCCTGGATATTTATACCACCATGCATTAAGTTTTTTGTTTGTTTGTTTGTGCCAGAATACAAAATATGAAATCTTTAGATTATTGAATTACAGAAAAAGCACAAAAGGGAGAGGAAGGAACTCAACGGGGTGAATCCTGATCGGAACCATTTTCAGTGACATTCCCTTGTCACTCAGGATCTGCACTTGCCTGGGGTTCACCCTCCATGGCAGGTGTTTCTATGGAGTAAAGCGCTGTGCTGGGGCCTGGGTATCATAGCCCAAGCAGAATGCTACATAGGCAGCCTGTCTCGGTGAGGTCTGTCCCCCTTATTCTAACAGTTATAAAATGTTCATCTGTCTTTTGGGAGAGACTACTATGAGAGCACATAGGGAACTTTAAACAGCTCTTGCTCTCACTCATTTAAAGACAAGCATTTTTGGTTTCAACTTATAAAAAAAAATCCTTGGAAAATGTCATTAACTGGAGAGGAAAGCGAGTCTGAACACAGAAGCTGCTGTTGTCGTCCCTTTAAATATAACCAGACTTTTCTAGGCCATCATACTCTTCAAGATTACTGGATAAAACTGGTTCATAAGAATAGTGTGCTTCTTGATGTTTTTCAGATTCTGTGTTCTTCCTTTGATGAGGTATCTTAACCTCATGTGAATCTAATCAGAGTCTGATATGGTCACTGCAATGTGCTCAGTCTTTTTTGTGTTGCAGATCAATGAAGTCATTTCTGGTACCTAGAGAGAGGGAGAGAAGGGAAGACAGAGAGATGGAGTGGGCAGGGAGAGAGGGATGGAGAGAGACACAACACAGCCTGGCCTCCAATCAACCATCTTCCCTCAGCCTTCTGAGTGCTCCGATCCCAGCCATAAGCCACTTTACCTGGCTAGCTCTGACTTTTCAGTGTAGATGCTATTTATTCTCAAAATCTTAGCCCCGTGCTCTTTACAACAATATCAGCAACCAAGGAACATCACCTACTGGTTTGTTTTGAGATAGGTTCCATTATGTAGCCCTGGACAGCCTAGAACTCACTCTGTAGACCAGGCTGGCTTTGAACTCACAGAGATCCTCCTGCCTCTCCAATTAAAGGCACATGACACACAGCCCAGACATTGATTTCCATGATTATGGATAACTCATCTACTTTGTTCCTTCTTGTTACTTGACTCTAGTTAATCATGCCAGAATTATGTTATGGTACACATTTGTTTTTCAATTTTTTAAATATTGCCTAAAACATATATTAACATTTATGTGAATGAAAAGTGTATGGTGTAAATTGTACAAGCTAAAATTTTTGCTCCAAGATTTAGACAAAAATGTATTTAAGTCTGTGATAGTTAAAAGTCTTTCTTTTAACAGTTCTGTCAGGGGCTGGGGAGATTGCTAAGTGGTTAGAGCACCGACTGTCCTTGCAGAGGACCTGGGCTCTGTTCCTAGCACCCACATGACAGCTCACAACCACCTGTAACTCCAGCTACAGGAGCTCCAAAGCCCTCTTCAGGCCTCCTCAAGCATCAGGCATGCCTGTGGGGCACAGAATAAATGCAGACAAAACATTCATAAATGTGAAATTAAAATACATTTTAAAATGTATCCAAAAACATTTGTCGAAATTCCTGTTCTGTTTTCCACGCCCATCTTTAGTTAGATAACAGTTTAAGGAGCTACATCAAAGTAGATTACTTTACAATAGGCATCATTCAGTAGCTGTTTGATTAGGTGGAACTGTTTATTTTATTTTGTTTTATTTTTGACATGGAGACTAAGTCAGTAAATGAAAGACAGGGCATGCCATTCACTTTCAATAAAATGGAATGGGTTCCCCACCAAGCCATCAGCTTCAGCCATAGGCAGATCAGTCATTAACAATCTCCTTGTGATTTCTGGCATCTACGTGACACTCTGACACTGGTTCTGTCTCTAACAACCTGCTCATTTATAGATGGATGACCTTTCTCGGCACTAGCATCTGTATACTGGAAAAAAAAAAAACAAAAGTAGAAGGAGATTAGTGCTCTGTACCCTGTCACCCTAAAAATAACAACACAGGAGGCTGGACACATAGACTCATTAACATGTAGTTCCTCTAAAATCGATTTTAATTTATTAATTATTAACTTCATTATATATACACACATATACTGTTTTGATAAATGATGCACTTACAATAACTGTAATAACTAAATTTTTAGGTTCTAGATAATGTTTAAAACTTATTTTCAATTAATATACTCAATTACAAAGAAGTATAATAGGGTAATCAATGAATTGCTTTCACAACCTAAATGCCCTTCAACTGGAGAATGGGTAATGAAAATGTAGTTCATATACTCTATAAAATATTTTAAATAAATATATGTCATCCTCAGCAGCACCAGCAAAGGAAAATATAAATAAATTATATAAAAAGCAATAGTTGTGGCCAAGACTATGAACCAGGAAAGGATCTCAGTTAATATATTATGAATATGCATATACAGCTTTAAATGTGGGTATTATTCAGCTTTAAAGAAAAATGAAATTTGCATGTAAAAGGGTGGAAGTAGAAAAGATCATATTGGGTGAGGTACATCTGACCCCAAAAGGCAAGCATCATCGGCTCTCTCTCTCTTTGTAGTTCCTAGCTCCAAGTCTTCATGTCTCACTTCTCAGCAAAGAAATGTTTGCAACAGACAGAGACCATTACAGAAAACTGTAACCCATCAAAATCAAAATGCAAAGAACAAGTGGGTGTGGTGCCCAACCCTAGCTGATACATCTACGTTACAATTCCTGCACCTAAGGCTCAAGGGTAATGGTGGAAGAGAGAGCAGAGAGACTTAGAGCCAGAGAGGCAGGACGTTTGCTGAGAACATGCATCTCCCGGAGGTGCCAGCAAAGCTATATCCGTGAAGTCTCACCAACATGGCTGCCTAAATCAGACCTGAACAAGGATGACGTCAAGGCCTGCACTTCATCCTCAGCAGTACCAGCAAAGGAAAAAATAAATAAATTACATAAAAAGCAATAGTTGTGGCCAAGACAATGAACCAGGAAAGAATCACAGTTAATATCAATCTGCTGAGGCATTTGAAGTACCCACCAAGGACGTCTAAAAGACTATTTTAAGATATTAGTATTTAAATTGGGCTGGAAGTATCCTTTGCAGCTATGAAAACTTCAAAAAATACATACATATATGTGTGTGTGTGTGTGTGTGTGTGTGTGTGTGTGTGTATTTGAAAATCACTGAGTATCTCTAGTTTTGGCTTTCATCCTGAACGCTCCCTCTCTGGATAGCTGTCAGTGCTCCGGACCTGGCCTACTCCTCAGGAGGGGGACAATGATAGCTCCCCCAGCTCAGTAGGACAGCCAGCAACCTAGCTAATAGTGGTCCTTCAGCTTTGCACCACTCTGGGTCTAACGAACTTTTTATTCGACTATGAATGAAAATGAGTAGCTTCTTTGAACTAACTGCTCTGTGGCGGCTTGGGAACTCAGGAGACACTCTCTCCGTTGCCGGACAAGGATCATTGTACCCGTTTGCACCAACAGTGGGACGGAGTGCCTGGTGGTGTGATGCCTTCCTGGGCGTCAGAGATAATGAGGGCTGGGCAGAGACTTGCTCATAATCTGCCTGATTTCATACCCATCGGTCGAGCAATGAAAGGTAGGGCCGCACCCTCTCACCTGCTCACTCACCCTGCTGGTTTGAATGAGAAATGTCCTCCATAAACTGGGGTATCTCAACACTAGGGAGGAGGTATGGAACATTTAGGAGGTGCATACCAGCCGGAGGATACACATTTCTGTGGGTATGTGGGCTTTGAGAGTTACAGCCTAGTTCACTTCCAGATTGCTGTCATACCTCCCCTAACAGTCTGGAACCATAAGCCTAAATAAACTCTTACTTCTATCACAGTGACAGAAAAGTAATGGATGTGCTCCCCTACCACTGAGCTCAGAAGTGGCCATAAAAGCTCACAGGTCACAGGAGTCTAAAGGAGCTATAAGCTGACACTGTAGTAGCTGTAAGGTGGAAGTTAAGCACAGAGGACCGCAATATGAGCTTTCAGGACAGCGTGGGTGATGGTGATGATATATATCTTCCACGTACTCATCCACTCACCCAGTAGTTGCTGCATTGCCTGCCTAGTCTATGGGAGGTACTCAAGTCATCCCAACACAGGCCTACACCGACCCACAGAGTTCAGTGGCACTGAGAAGAACCAGTGGTGATATTCCACATTTCCTTATAGCAAGTCTGCCTGAATTTTGAAAGGTGGATTCTCAGGATACCTGGAGGAATGCAGAATGCCTGGTAGATCCTACCCTGCTAGTATCTCCAATTGTTGTTTCTACCTGCTTTCGATTCTGATTAATAAAAGGCAAATTTCTGTCGATATGACACAAGCAGACACCTACCGTAGTAACTCTGGCACCACTGCTATTTTAGGTGTGAATGCTGTCCTCATTGTGGTAGCATAGAAATCCCAGTTGTCACCTGCTGAAAGGACACCAGGGTGATTTGAAATTTGGCAAAGCAGAATATCCTGGCCAGATGTTTCCACAATTAAAATAATATCATAAAAGAAAAAAATCTGTACAGTGATTTCAATATAGGGCCCAATGAATCACAAGGCTCAATTTATGGTCTCAGTAGGAAAGGGAAAACGGATATTATTGTTGGGTTTGTGACAGTGACAACATTATAACAGGCCCTTTGCTTTTCCTGAGCATTCATAAAAGCTATTTTAATTTTTTTATTTATGTGTATGTGAATGCATGTGTGAATGTATGTTATGTGAACTAGTTACTAAAGAGGCCAGAAGAGGGCATCAGATGATTGTGAACGGAGGTGGGTGCTGGGAACCAAACTTCGGTCCTCTGCAAGAGCTCTCAGTGCTCTTAACCACTGAGCCATCTCTCCAGCCCTGCACTCATGCTATTTAACAACTCTAAGGCTTATGGTAGAAAGTGTGAAGACAGTAAGTTGATTTGAGTTCTACTTTAGGTGCCCTATTACACCTTAGTGACCAACTTCTATCACATTAGGAAAATGTAGGGACCTCAAAGTTGGCTCAAGATACCTCAAGACCAAGTTCTGAGCACAAAGGAGATTAATTTGCCCCAGAGGGACAACGGGAAAGGATAAGCAACAAAGACAGGAGATAGAGGATGAGAGAGAAGATGGAGGGAAAAAGGAAGAGGAGGAAGGGGTATTTGTCTCAGGGGAACAAAGGACTGCCTCTGGATAGAGAGCATACAGATGTGGCCATAGCCAATGGCAGTTTATAAAGGTAAAAGGGGAAACTTCATATTAGGACTTGGTGTCTAATTTTAATTGAGCATGCTAATTAGGAGAGTCAAAGGAGCCTTTTGATTGCTGGACTTCAATATTTTGATAGCTACATCTTGGTAGTGAGTTTTAGGAGGAGGAAGAGGAGGAAGTGGCCAAATAAAGGAGTAAACCTCAGTGGTTAGCTGAAGGAATGTAATCTAAGGGTTTTTAGCCAGGCAGAAGGAATGGGAGAGAAGGACATAGCCTGCCAGAGCCGTGATTGCCATGGTTGAGCTGGCCAGAGTCTCTTCAAAAAATATGTGCACACATTGGCATCCTGGAGACCTCCATGGTTCTCCATCTCATGTCCAGTGTCACCTCCTCCACAGTCGTCCTCCGTGCCAGCACGGGTTAACAGTCCTGCCTATTTTTGATCTGTATGAGTTAGAATAAAAAAAGAGGGCACCAGGAGGGAAACTCCCTGCAGAGATCAGACATGTTTTCTCAAAGATACCTCAAACACGGACGATAAAGACAGCAAATGCTTAGGACCAGAAGTTAGCAACCTTGTGTCTTTACCATATTTAGAAGTCCTTTCTCATCCCTAAATCTGCACACACAAAACCACTTTAAACAACACAAAAACCCCTCACAATTTCATTAAGAAATGAATAAGCTTGATCACAAATCTTCACTTAATATTTATATTTTATTTAAAATTTTAAGCTTTGCTTAATCATTAAACTTTGTTATAAATTATACATTTGAAATGCCATAACTTAGAAAGCCATGGGATCGTATGTGTGAGCTCATTGGAAAGACAGTGAAGCTGGGAGCTCCTTGGGGAAGCCCATGCCCACACTTGGGTATGGCTCATTCTGTGAGTGCCTCTCTTTATTTTTCTTAATCCTAACTTAAGGTCCATGTCAGAAGCGTCTTTAATAAATTTCAACCCTTCTTCACATGCTTGCTCATTTAAATTCTTTCTGCAGTTAAGCCTAAGACCTGGCTTGAAGGTAACTGCTTGGGTGCTGCAGGTAGCTGTAAGGAGTTATGTCTCTCCCTCCTTTGGCATGTATACATGGGCATGTAATCATATGCTGATGTACATATACATACCTGTACACAAAGTCACAATAGGTGTGGTGGTTTGAATGAGAATGGCCTCCATAGGCTCATATATTTGAAAGCTTAGTCACCAGTTGGTGGAACTGTTTGGGAAGGATTAGGAGGTGTGGCTTTGCTGGAGGAACTGTGTCCACTGCCGGTGGACTTTGAGGTTTGAAAAAACCTATGGCCAGGCCCAGTGTCTCTCCCTCTCTGCTCTCCTCCCACTTGCCTCACGCTTGTAGATCAGATGTAAGCTCTCAGTTTATGGCTTCAATGCCATGCTTGCCTGCCTGCTGCCATGTTCCCTGATGTAACAATCATGGGCCTTTCTGGAATGGTGAGCCCCCAAATTGAACACTTCTTTTTATTTATTTTTATTTTTTAATGTTTATTTCTTCAAGTTACATCTCCATCATAGTACCCTCTTTCCACCTCTCCCAGTTCCACCCTCCCACCCTCTCCTCTCTCTCCCACCCATCCCACTCTTCCCATGTGGAGTGTGTCCCTACATATCAGCCCCTCTAAGTTCAATAGTCATATGAGAGCTAAGAGCTTCCTCTTGCACTGGGGGCCTACATGGTAGCACCCCTAGGACAAATTGTCCCATTAATAGGTAACAAAGTCTATGTTCCTGATCCTTTTGGTGTGTTGGTAGTTCAATAGTTATCCTATACTATATAGCTAAAATCCAGTTACAAGTGAGTAGATACCATGTGCATCTTTCTGAGTCTAGGTTAGCTCACTCAGGATGAGCTTTTCTAGTACCATTCATTTGGCTGTGAATTGCATGATTTCCTTGTTTCTGATAGCTGAATAGTGTTTCATTGTATAAATGTACCACAATTTTTTTATCCATTCACAGTTGAGGGACATCTGGATTGTTTCCAGTTTCTAGCTATTACAAATAAAGCTGCTATGAACATAGGTGAGGAGATGTCCTTATGGTTTGGTGAGGAATCATTTGGGTGGATACCCAGAAATGGTATGGCTGGGTCTTGAGGTAGGGCTATTCCAAGTTTTCTAAGATATCACTAGACTGATTTCCATAGTGGTTGTGCAAGTTTGCACTCCCACCAGCAATGGAGGAGTGTTCCCCTTTCTCCACAACCTCGCTAGCATGTCATGTGCTGTCATTTGAGATTTTTATCTTAGCCATTCTGACAGGTGTGAGATGGAATCTCAGAGTCTTCTTGAGTTGCATTTCCCTGATGATTAAGAATGTTGAGCATTTCTTCAAATGTCTCTCAGCCATTAGGGATTCCTCCTTTGTGAATTCTCGGTTTAGCTCTGTTCTCCATTTTTTGATTGGATTATTTGATTTCTTTGAGTTTAATTTCTTGAGTTCTTTGTAAACTTTGGATATTAGCCCTCTGTCAGATGTGGGGTTGGTGAAGATTTTCTCCCAGTCTGTAGGCTGCCGTTTTGTTCAAATGACAGTGTCTTTTGCCTTACAGAAGCTTTTCAGTTTCATGGGGTCCCATTTATTGATTGTTGATCTCAGGTCCTGAGCTGTTGGTGTTCTGTTCAGGAAGTTGTCACCTGTGCCAATGAGTTTGAGGGTTTTTCCCACTTTTTCTTCTAGTAGAATTAGTGTGTCTGGCTTTAAGTTAAGGTCTTTGATCCACTTGGACTTAAGTTTTGTGCAAGGTGATAAGTATGGGTCTAATTGCATCCTTCTACATGTTGACATCCAGTTAGACCAGCACCATTTGTTGAAGATGCTGTCCATTTTCCATTGTATGGTTTTGGCTTCTTTGTCAAAAATTAACTGACCAGCCGGGCGGTGGTGGCGCACGCCTTTAATCCCAGCACTTGGGAGGCAGAGGCAGGTGGATCTTTGTGAGTTCGAGGCCAGCCTGGTCTACAAAGCGAGTCCAGGACAGCCAGAGATATTCAGAGAAACCCTGTCTCGAAAAACCAAAAAAAAAAAAAAATTAACTGACCATAAGTGTGTGGGTTCATTTATGGGTCTTTAATTTTATTCCATTGATCCACTGATATATTTCTATACCAGAACCATGCTGTTTTTATTACTATGGCTCTGCAGTACAGCTTGAAATTTGGGATGGTGATACCTCCAGATTTTTTTTATTGTACAGGATTGATTTAGCTATTCTGGGTTTTTTGTTATTCCATATGAAGTTGAGAATTGCCTTTTTCCAAGTCTATAATGAATTGTGTTGGTATTTTGATAGGAATTGCACTGAATCTGTATATTGCTTTTGGTAGGTTGGCCATTTTTGTTATGTTGATTCTACCTATCCATGAGCATGGGAGATCTTCCCATCTTCTGATGGCCTCTTCAATTTCTTTCTTCAAGGACTTGAAGTTCTTGTCATACAGGCCTTTCACTTGCTTGGTTAGAGTTGCCCCCAGGTATTTTATATTGTTTGTGGCTATTGTGAAGGGTGTTGTTTCCCTAATTTCTTTCCCAGCCTACTATCTTTTGTACAAAGAAGGGCTTCTAATTTTTTTTAAATTAATTTTGTATCCAGCCACCTTGCTGAAGGTGTTTATCAGTTGTAGAAGTTCTCTGGTGGAATTTTTGGGGTCACTTATATATACTATCATATCATCTGCAAATAGGGATAATTTGACTTCTTCGTTTCCAATGTTTATCCCCTTGATCTCCTTTAGTTGTCTTATTGCTCTAGCAAGAACTTCAAGTACTATGTTGAAGAGATATGGCAAAAGTGGGCATCCTTGCCTTGTCCCTGAGTTTAGTGGAAATGCTCTAAGTTTCTCTCAGTTTAATTTGATGTTGGCTACTGGCTTGCTGTAGTATATCGCCTTTATTATGTATTATTAGGTATGGATCTTGTATGCCCATTCTTTCTAGGTCTTTTTATTTTATTTTTTTGGTTTTTTTGAGACAGGATTTCTCTGTGTATACCTGGTTGTCCTGGACTCACTTTGTAGACCAGGCTGGCCTTGAACTCACAGAGATCCACCTGCCTCTGCCTCCTGAGTGCTGGGATTAAAGGCGTGTGCCACTACACCCGGCAATTGCAGATAGCTGTGAACTGCCATGTGGGTGCTGGGATTTGAACCCAGGTCCTTCGGAAGAACAACCAGTGCTCTTAACCGTTGAGGCATCTCTCCATCCCCTCTTTCTAGGTCTTTTACCACTTCCTTTTATAAGTCACCTTGGCCATGGTATTTTGTTACAGCCATTGAAAAGTAACTAAGGCAGTGGAGTTTGGCTCCCACAACTTGGATTTACAAAAGCGAATTCATATGTAAAAGTTGCTTCTTTCTTACATCTGGTTACTAACAGTTTCTTAATTATCTGGGGCATAGTAACTCACCCATTTCAATAAGTGTAAAATCCTGTGGTATAAATGTTACTGAAGATTATATGTAGGTATTGTCAGTGCGGAAGTAAAGTTACAAGCCTGAATCCTGGGCTTGAAGACCCAGAAAAGGACCCAGTAAAAAGTACTGTAAAGAGCAGGAGAGAACTAACATGCAATGCCCTGAAAGGCCCAGAAAGAGCCTTCAGACAACAGAGGAAACAGTGCCAAATGATTCCACAAGGATGCTAAGATCTGCCCGTGGGCAGTATCAACCCAGAGTTTATCTGCCCAGCTCCCTACATCAACAGACCAGCTCCTTACATCAACAAAAGTTGTTTAAAAAAACACAGCAGCCGCCCTTATATGCAATTTTAATGATGAGTATTTTAGGCAACCACAATCCAAAACTATCAAAGGGAAAATTCTAGAAATCAACCTGCAAGTTTAAAATCGCATTCCATTTTGAGTTCAGAGATAAAAATGTCACACCATCCAGCTCCCTCCTGCTTGGGTTGTGTGCTGGGGCATTGTCCATTTGTATCCACAGTGTATCCACTGCCTGCCCGGTAGTAACCCAGTCACTTTCTTGTAGTTCACAGATGCTTGTAGGTGAGGCCAGTACCAAATAGATTTTAGAGTATATCACCTTCAGATGTGTTCAGTGGAAAGTGAAAATTCAGTCATTTTTCTCATTTTGCATTTCTGGGTAATTATTTATTACTTTTTATCCTTCATAAGAATATGGATTGGAGCCGGGCAGTGGTGGCGCACGCCTTTAATCCCAGCACTTGGGAGGCAGAGGCAGGCGGATCTTTGCAAGTTCGAGGCCAGCCTGGTCTACAAAGTGAGTCCAGGACAGCCAGGGCTACACAGAGAAACCCTGTCTCGAAAAACCAAAAAAAAAAAAGAATATGGATTGGAATTTCTCTTATTTGTGTGCATGTGTGTAGAGGGGTGTGTTTGTGTAGGAGTGTGTATGAATGTGTATGTGTATGGGTATGTGTGTAG
>CAJQZJ010032578.1:3301814-3312086 GCA_907164525.1 Lophiomys imhausi | reverse complement strand
GGCCTGGCTCTACTGCCGACTTAGGGGGTCTTTTAATAATTTTTATTTCCTTCAGAAGGAAGTGTCCGGATCTCCACCTGAGGAACCCCAGCAGCCAGGCCCCACTGTTTAAAGTTTTGCCTCTGGGCTCTCTTCATCTTTCCCTGGGTGTCTCTCCTCCAGCCCTAGAACTATCCTGGGTGATACAGTAACACTTTGGGACTCCAGGGGGCTGAGGAAAACACTGTTTAGCTGGAGCACAGGAGTCTTCAATTAGAGCCTCAGCCCCTTGGCCATCTCTGTGTCAACAATGTGTATAAGAATCAGGGAGTTTTAACCAGGACTAGGAATCTGACCCTTTAGTACTAATTCACAGTTTAGTTAAGAAAGTTCAAGTTTGTGTTAATCCCCTAGATTTAAGTTAATAGCCCTTTCGCCCACACCTGTTAGAATGGCAGTTTCAGTCTCTTAACAGTCCCCAGCTCCTCAGTTGATACCCTCCCAGATTTATGCTAATTTTAGGTGAATAAAATCTCACCAATCCCTTAGCTCCCCCAAGCTCAGGACTTGAAGGCCCACCAGCCCTCATTTTGGAAATTCCCCACCCTAGACGGCCACGCCCCCCAAATCCTATATAACCCTGAGATTTCTCCATTCCCTGCTGTCCTCTCCCGGGAACAGAAGGCAGTTTTACCTTGGACTTGTTCCCCACCCTCCAATAAAATCTCTTTTATGAGATTTGCTGCTTGCTGAGAATCCATCATTTGTTGTGGGGAAGAAGCAAAGAAGCAAAGAAGCAGAGAGACACAGGACGGGGCCCAGCCCCCACCCCCCCAACCCTCCTCAGCTCAGCTGGGCGTGAGGCAACTCCTTCCTGTGAGCTGTGACATCTCTGGGTTGAGGAAGCCTCCTCTCAGAGCTGTGTGGTTTCTGGGCACCCGAGACTTAGGATATCTTGCCGTTGAGACATTGTCCCACCTAAAAGAGCTGTGTGTTTCCCAGGATACCTTCCTGAGAGATGTAACACTTTACTGGGGATACTTGCCTCCTCTCAGAGCTGTGTGGTTCTTGAGTCTCAGGATACCTACCCATCCCCCCCTGCAGGCCAAAGTGCTAATAGAAACTGTTCCAGGTAACAACTTCCTGACAATGACACAGAGGAGCATTTTTCTCTTCAGGGGTCTTTCCTCTGCTGAGGACATCCAAGGGCTGGCTACTGGCAGCATGGATTGGGGACAGCCTGGCTCTAGGAGCCTATAGGGACAGGAGCAGCATGCTGGGTAGCCCCCAGGGCCCGAGGCCAAGAGGGTCTCCTGCTTCCCATGCCACCTGAGCACACTCCGGCAGCTTCTGTCTGCTGTCTCATCCTAAGGCACAGGAATGCCCACCTGATCTCCAGCCCACTTCCATTTACTATTAAGTTCTGTAATCCTTTTTGCCAGTTTTGTATGTGTATGTTTTGACCTCCATTGACAAAGTTCCTGAGAATGGTGTTATCGGAGTTAATCCTCTTCATTACTTGAGAATCCAGAATCTATAATGACAATGTCCAAACTGTTTCCAACGTCCAATTTGTTTCCTGTGAGATCTTTGTAAGTCCCTTGTTTCTCAGTTGTCGGTGATAACCCCTAAGGCTTTCTCTGTGGCCCTATGCCCATGTCTCCTGTCATTCTGTCATCATCCTAGCTGGTTCTTTCTTCTCCAGCTCTAGTTCCTCTGATCTCCTGATCCTGACTTGGGAGTGCACGCAGGCCGGTGGAGCACAGATTCAGCAGTAGGCTGACTTCCTGCCTCCCTGAGGAAGATGCCATTCTCCTGCTCACATGTGGGGGAGAGGGGAGGGCAGATCCCACAGGGATTTGATCAAATTGGGGACATCTGAGCTGTGGTCTAGTTTGATAGAGGTTTGGCAGGGAAACAGAGGTGTGAAGTGAACCATTTCTTAGAAGTGGATAAAGGAGCTAGTCTGAGGCACAGCAAACTGCCCCCTGTAATACCAAAAAAGAGAAAGTCTGGCTGCTGAGGTCCCCTTATGCCCACCCCATAAAGCCTTGTGCTGGTAACCATGGTGACTTATCCATGGTATTCATGGCTGTGTAAATAATCAGGATATGGCGGCATAAGATTTGAATCCCAGCACTCAGAAGGCAGAGGTAGTCTTAGATCTGTGAGTTTGAGACCAGCGTGATCAACATTGAGTTCCAGGTTAGCCAAGACTACCCAGTGAGACTGTCTCAAAAAATAAATTAAATGAATATATATATGCATGACAACATCATTGAATAGTGACTAATGTGTGTATTCTACTAAACCTTACAAGGTTTTCTGTATTTTGTCTTCACAACAACCTGATAGGGAACCAGATACTAACAACAAATAACTTTTTCAACAATTGATTCATCTGTTTCTGTTGTTTTTATGTCTGTTTGTGTTCACCAGGTGCCTGCAGGAGCCCACGGAAGCCAGAAGAGGCTGTTGGAGCCTCGAACTCGAGTTGTAGGTGGTTGTGGCCATCACTAGGTGGTGGGAATTGAACCCAGGTCCTCTCTGCAAGAGCAGCCATTGCTCTTAGCCCCGAGCCGCCTCTCCAAACCCTGCACCTAGCACTTCTAACCGACCGTCACTGTTTTGATCACTAAAGGCGTCAATCAACAAGTCCGCACACTTCTTGAATACAAAGTAGTAGGCCACTGCTTGCCCACCCCGAAGTGCCACACGCCACCCCTGTACCGAATGCGCATCTTTGCACCCAACCGTGTGGTGGCCAAGTCCTGCTTCTGGTACTTCGTGTCTCAGCTGAAGAAGTCATCATCCTGGGAGGTAGTGTGCATCGGGCAGGTGATTGAGAAGCCTCCCCCGCTATGTGTGAAGAACTTCGGCATCTGGCTGCACTATGATTCCCGTGGTGGCACACACAACATGTACCGAGTGTACCAGGACCTGACCACTGCCCGGGAAGTCACACAGTGCTAGCGAGACATGGATGCCTGGCACCATACCCCCGCGCACTCCATCCAAATCATGAAGGTGGAAGACATTGCAGCTGGAAAGTGCAGCCGGCTGGCTGGCTGGCTGTCAAACAGTTCCACGACTCCAAGATCAAGTTCCCATTGCCCACTGTGTGTTGTGGCGCCAGCACAAGGCGCACTTCACCACCAAGAGGCCCAACACCTTCTTCTAGACCCAGAGATCCCCTGAATAAAGCTCCAGAGAGGAGTTTAAAAAAAAAAAAAGAATGATCACAGAGCTAGGGGTGATGGTGGTACCAGCATGCTTAGCACCACGTCAGAGGCAGAAGAGGGAGGATCGTGAGTTCAGGGTCATCCTGGACTAGTTACTGAGACTCTTCTCCAACAAAACAAAACATGACAGCTAGAAGGAACTGAATGAGGTAAGGAAGTTTCCTGGCCTGCAGCCTCCAGAGGCACAAGTCCTGCCTGCACCTAGAACCGAGACATGGCCTTGAAGCGCATAAATGGATGTTGTTTTAAGCCAGGAGTCTGCGCTTTTGTATAGCTCCTGTGAGCAGACAATACAGTACCCCAGAGTTGCTCACTCACTGCCAGAAGTGACTCAACCATAGGCATCAACTGTCCCCTATTTGGGGGCCAAAGACTAAATATGACATATCATACCTCCTCCCTTAGGACGGTGACTAAGGATGAAATGGACAATGGAAGATGAGGTTGACAGACTCAAGACAGAAGGGGCAGGGTCAAGTTTACCCAGGAGGAGGAGGAGAAGGGGGAGGTGGAGGCTGAACCGAAGAGATCCAAAAACAGATTAAGGTATCAAAAAACTGCCTTTTCTAAGCGCCTGGGCCCTCCACTTGTCATTGTGTGCTCAGTGTAAGGTTCCAAGGAGGATAGGAACATGAATTTGAACACACTGAGATGGAGGACCTGTTGGGACACCCGTGAAACAGCCTAGATAGACTACAGCTGGATAGTTCGGTCTGCATATCTAGAGTTGGCTACTGAGAATACAGGCGAGGAGACTCCCTGGCAGTTTGTGTAGCAGCGGAAGTCCTGAGGACTGTAATCAGCCAGATAAGAAAGGAATCCTAACTATCTATTCCAGAGAAGGAGGGTGACTACTGGCCATGAAGTCCTGACAGGATGCTTAGAAAGGGACATGGAAATTAAAGCATCTGCTTGGGAATCCTGGGGACTTTTCCCTCCCGTGTCTCCTGACTTTGCTAGAATCTGAAAACACTTAACATTTTTAACCCCACACCCCACACCCCCTCCACCCTGCTTTCCATTCTTAGTTTACAGAGAACTAGATTGGAATGTAAACACACACACTTCATTGTTCTCTTAGGAGCAAAATTCTAAATCCAGCTAGGCTGGATGGCTGCAGCCGGCCATTACTGCTCTGAAGGGATGGATAAGCTAACTGTGCAGTCAGTAATAATGCTACTAGTGTCGCAGCTAATAGTCCGGGAAGTTATTTCTCCACTAACGCGAAACGCTGAGCTAGTAAAGCCGCTTCCTCCGCAAGCAGAACCACAGAGCAAGGCTCTCCATCTGTCACCTGGTAGAGAGCCTTTGAAACAGGCTCAGCTCTCAGCACGGTCTGCAGCGGTTGCAGCTCCCCCGGCCTGATGATCCCGCCCCACTGCCTTTGCTGTTTGCCTGGCAGAGACTTAAAGAACCAGCCAGGCTCCTTCTCTCCCTCCCACGCTTCGCCAGTTCTGTTCACATGTCTTCGGTCCTGTTATCCTTGGAAGGACGCTAGCTGCGACTTTATCATATCCCCTCAGGGGTTTCCTGATGAGTTTAAAGGGACACCCCAGAGTTTGAGAGAAGGGGGCATGGCAGGAAGTATAAAGGGCTGGACAGGAGTGAGGTCCCGGGCTCACGGTCACTCCCCCTCACACACTTGTGCCTCCCAACCTTCTCTAAGATCGAGGCGACATCCCTAAAGATTGACGCCCTTGCGCAGAAAGCGCCTGTGACAACCCCACCGCCCACACAGCACACCACACCCTACAGACCCACTGCGTGGGCAGTCTTACTTGACTGGAGCTTGGGGTTACATGGAGGAGAGCTCTGGTCCCAAAGAGCCATCTCCGGCCCTGGCAAGGTAGAAGTATTCCTCTCTGTGCCCCACTCTCTGAACTGTGCCTTTGTGATGCGTTGCTATGGAGACAGAGCAAGCCCTCTCATCAGTCTCCTCCCTTCCAAGACCCAGGGATGGGTGCTTCCCGCAGATACTGGACTTTAATATAGTGGTTTTCAACCTGTGATTTGCGACCCCTTCGGAGGGTCGTAGGACCCTTCACAGGGGCTGCCTAAGACCATTGGAAAACACAGATATTTACTTTATGATTCATAATAGCAAAATTACAGCTATGAAGTAGCAAAGAAAATAATTTTATGGTTGAGTGTCACCACAACATAAGGGACTGTATTAAAGGGTCACAGTATTAAGAAGGTTCAGAACCTCTGGTCTAATCCTTACAATGCCTTCCATGCCATTGTTTTGTGTATTGGCAAATAAGAGCAAACTGAAAAAGAAGTTTATTTCAGTCCAATGTACTGGTGCACAACAGTGATCCCAGAACTCAAGAGGCTAAGGCAGGAGCACAGCCCCTGGAAAGAGATAAATATTAAATATTAAATACCCCAGATATTAAAAATCCAAAAGCAGACTGTCAGACTTCCAACATGACAAATCTGCATCCACTCATAATTTTCAGTGTAAGCAAATGTAGGCAAGGTTGGCATGGAAATCTGTGGAACACAGGAACTACACACGGGGACAAGTCACAAGCGAAAGGATCTGGGATAAGGGGAATGAGACAGGTCCATGTTAGGTCAAGCTAGATCAGCTGAGGTTGCTTCTGGCTATCGCAGGGAAACACCAGCTAATTACCTAGAGAAGTTTATTTCAGCTTGAGTTTTTTGGTAGATCCAAGTCCAAAGGTGTGTCCAGCCATGGTGGCATGGGCCTGCAATCCCAGCTGGGGAGGTGGAGGCAAGCAGGATCAAGAGTTCAAAATCATCCTCTATTGCATAGCTTGTCCAAGGGCAGCCTGGGTTACATGAGACCCTATTTATGTAAAAAAATTGTAAAAAGTCCAAACTGTATTCCTGGTACCAACCATAGGACATAGTACCAATTTGTTATTGTATACCGGCCCACTCACCCTACCCACTCATATGTTTTAAAGTGTGGCTTTTTAATTTTTTTCCCACTTGTGACCACTTTGTGCCTGAGAAAGTTTTATGAAAGTCAGGTATATAAAACAGAGACATGGATCAAACATTTATTGATAATGAACCACAAGGAACTTTATTTTTTTTCTTTTTTTTTTTATATTTTATTTATTTGTTGTATAAACAGTGTTCTGTCTGCATGTATGCCTGAAGCCCAGAAGAGGGCGCCAGATCTCATTATGGACGATTGTGAGCCACCATGTGGTTGCTGGGAATTGAACTCAGGACCTCTGGAAGAGCAGCCAGTGCTCTCAACCTCTGAGCCATCTCTCCAGCCCAGGAACTTTACTTTCAAACAATTCACTGCTGTGTCTATAATTTTGCCATCTTCAAAGGATAAGAAGCAAATTTGCATACTAATGAGACGGTTGTGGTTGTTTATTTTACATAAAGAATTAAATCTTGAGCTGGAGAGATGGCTCAGAGGTTAAGAGCACTGGCTTTTCTTCCAAAGGTCCTGAGTTCAATTCCCAGCAACCACAGGGTGGCTCACAACCATCTACATTGAGATCTGGTGCCCGGGCATATATGTAGAGCAAATGCTGTATACATAATAAATAAATAAATAAATGTTTAAAAAAAAAAAAGAATTAAGCCGGGCAGTGGTGGCGCACGTCTTTAATCCCAGCACTTGGGAGGCAGAGGCAGGCGGATCTTTGCGAGTTCGAGGCCAGCCTGGTCTACAAATTGAGTCCAGGACAGCCAGGGCTACACAGAGAAACCCTGTCTCGAAAAACCAAAAAAAAAAAGAATTAAATCTTGGGTGAATATGAGGCACTGCAGGACCCAGAGAATCTTTGCCCTTTCAAAGTCTGTCAGTACTTTGGTTTCTATAATCACCAATACTGGGAAGACTGTTTTGCATTAATGCCTGGTACAAGGGGCAGAAGTGTGCTGAGGACTGTTTCAAAAACGGTTGGAAGCTCTGCCCCAATCCCAACCCAAAAGCTCATTTAACAAGTTTTCATAAAACCCAGTCAGCGAATCAAATAGCATTTTTTTTTTAATGGAGCATTCCCGAATGAGGCTCAGAGGGAAACGGCAAAGCGTTCCTAAGGGACCTCAGATCTTCGTTACTGTGGACAGCATGTGCAGAAACCTTTACTGTAGCTTCCCAGATACTGCGATCTATACTTGTCTCCATGATCCAGCTGGATGCCATAAACCTAGCCTCCCTGTTTATCTCTAAATAACCTAGTCTCTCTCTGTTCATCTGTATTCTTTACCCCCCTGGTCAACTCTATATAATAAACACAGCTTGTTTGATTTGATTTTGAATTAACATTTAGCATTGCACATGCAGAAACCTTGCAGTGTTGTCAGATTTGATTTGATTTGATTTGATTTTTTTTTTTTTTTTTTTTTTTTTGCTGCTTCTGCATTGACTTATGGGACCCTTGATGACACAAGAAGCTATATGTTATTCACTGGGTGAAGAAGGCATTTTATGTTCATATTCTTGGCAACTGCCCAGTTATTGACCATATATAATAGGTGCTTAATAACTACTGAACGGCTCCAGATTAGAACATAGCTACCACTCACTCTTGGGAAGAGGTAACAGGAACTACACAGAGGAGACATCTGGAAACTTGTTTAGAAGGTGATTGACAGCCAGGCTTAGTGGCTCATGTCTTTAATAAGGCACTCAGCACGTGGGGTGGATCCCTGAGAATTTGAGAGAAACCTGGTCTACGTAATGAGTGCTAGCCCAGCCCCAGCTGGATCTCACTAGATCTTGTCTGAAAAAAGGAGGCTAGGGGAATAATGATAACAGTAATTTACAGCTCTTCTTCACCCTAAAAGGAATTATTCTACCATAAGATCTTAGATGGACAATAAATCCTCACAAAGAGGAGTTTATCAAAGATCACAAACATATCTGCAAGCAAGATTTTTATGACTTTGTGTGTGTGTGTGTGTGTGTACATGTGGGCAGGTATCCGAGGAGGCCAGAACAGAGGAAGCATTAGATCCCTTGGAGCTGCAGTTAAAGGAGGCTGTATGCCTCCGGATGTGGGTCTGCGGGTCTGGATGCTTGGAATTAGACTAGGGTCTTCTGGAAGAGTCAATATCATCATTAAAATGAAGAACTAATCCAGAATTTTTCTGGTGGTGGAGCCTAATGCAGGGAATGTAACACATTTTAATGCAACGAACACCACAAAACATTAGGAGGCACAGACTTCTGTCAGTGTTATTTAAAAAGGAATGAGTCTAAATTAGGGTTTTGTAGTGGCATCTAAATTAAGAAAGCAGCACCCAGTAACAGATTAGCTGTCTGGAAATGGTAGGGCTAATTAGCATAGCATAGTTTAAGATAAATATACTTTTAAAGCAGAGGAGTGAGCATAAAGGATTTTGAAAGTGAGTTCTTATTAATATCTTAGATTTGCCTCGTCTTAGGCAAGCTAAAGTGTGCAGATCTAGTGGGCGTTTTTGCCACCCTCGGGGTGGGGGGGTGGGGTAAAGCAGATCTTTCTGGAGCTCCGGCTCCCTTGTCTGTAAACTCTGGGCTTACAAAGATGACTGTCCTGTAACCCACACAAGCCAAGCAAAGTATTTCTCTTTTTCCTCCTTTCTACTCATGCCGCCATTCTTACTATACTTTCTCATCTCCACTCAACGTATATTTTGGTCTGGATCTACGTTACTGTGAGCGGCACCGCCATGTTTCTGACTTTGAATTTTATTTGCCTGAGGCAAGCCTATAAATGATTAAACCAGTGTCTGCTTGGCTCCTTTTGTTGTGAGCTTTCTTTTCTTCTCTCTCCTCTCGACAAACACCGCTTGTGTATTGAATGTAAGTTGTGTGATGACCCTAGATGTGACAGGGGCTTGGGGACAGCGTGCTGAAGGAGAAAAATACCTGCGTCTCAAGGATGTGTGGAGTCCGCCAGGTAAAAAGGAGGGGGGCGGAGAATTCATTGGCGCATGTCTCCAAGAGCAGTGGGGGAGGGTGCGGGCTTAGAGCTGCAACAGGGCCAAGGGGGTGGCCCTGGAAACCCAGCAGTGGAGCTACTGGTCACTTGGGCATGGCAGGGGCTCCCTGAGTAACTTGCACAGTGAGGAAGCCACCAAGCCAGAACGTTAAACTCTCACTTATTTTCCAGGAGAAGTGGGAACTCAGGAAGCAAAACATCCTGGTCACTAATGTGCCTAGATGGTTTTGGGCAGATCCTGAATAACTGATATTTGGATGGAATGGGTTGAAAAGTTAACCGGTTGTTTCTAATGAATGTCAGTGCAATGAATCCCTTTCTCCGCACACACAATGTGAAGTGGTAAAGGCAATGGGGAGGGGGGTAAGAGTGAGCAGACAGCAATCATGGCAGTTGAGTAAACTCCGGTAGGGAGGAAGGGAGAGGGTTAGAGAGGGCACCAGGGTCCGCCTGGCTCTCAGTTATCTCATACCTTAGGACGCATTCGGGCTGCGCTTTGCCTGTTTTACAAGCAGCGTTTAGCCTCATTAGGCGCAAATCATGAGGCAGAATGAGTGTGCGCCTCATTCTGGTGCACCTGGGCCTATTAAAACCACATCAGAAAACCAGTCCAGAGAGTTCCTCAAAAACACCGGGCCAAGGAAGGACAAAACGCTCTCACCTGGGCCACTTATAAAGGAAGATGCCAGACCCTGGGTGACAACAGCCCCACTAACCTGTCATCTCTGCCCCCAGTGCATACATCAAGGGCCCCAGGAGCAGCAGATTCCTCAGGGCTTCAGCTAATCAATGTTTCCCGTGGTCTCACTGGGCCACTGAAATCATGGTCATCGGCTCATCACTCTGTCCATCCAGTGACCCTGAGCCTCAGTTGGACCCCGTGACCTTGTGGCTCTCCTCTGCTTACCTCCACACACCTCCAGCTGGTTCACTGCACTAATCATGTGCAGTGGCTTTCTCTACATTTGGATGGGCTCTGCCTCTGCTTCCAGTAAGGTCTCTTCAAAGTCTACGGCATCCTTTGCAGCATTCTATAACACACAGAGACACACACACACAGACACACACACACAGACAGACAGACACACACAGACACACAAACAGACACAGAGACACACACACAGACA
>CAJQZJ010032578.1:3290503-3301714 GCA_907164525.1 Lophiomys imhausi | reverse complement strand
ACACAGACACACACAGACACACACACAGAAACACACACACAGACACACAGAGACACACACACAGACACACACAGAGACACACACAGACACAGACACACACAGAGACACAGACACACACACAGACACACACACAGATACACACAGAGACACACACACAGACACACACACACAGACACACACACACAGAGACACAGACACACACACACTGTAACAGTGGTTCTCAACATGATCCCTTTGGGGGTCAAATGACTCTTTCACAGAGGTCAAATATCAGATATCCCGCCTATAAATATTTACCTTATGATTTATGACAGTAGAAAAATTACAGTTATTAAATAGCAATGAAGTAGCCGGGCTTGATGGTGCACGACTGTAATCCCAGCCCGCAGGAGGCAGAGACAGGCGGATCTCTGTGAGTTCAAGGCCAGCCTGGTCTACAAAGTGAGTCCAGGACAGTCAAGGATACACAGAGAAACCCTGTCTCAAAAAAAAAAAAAAAAAAAAAAGAAAAGAAAAAAGAATGGAGCCTGAATAGCAATGAAGCAATTTTATGGTTGGGGGTCCCCACAACATGGAGAACTATATTAAAAAGTCACAGCATTAGGAAAGTTGAGAACCACTGTTCTATAACCTACCTCTGTTGGGTGCAGTGCTATGTATAATCTTGAGTTTATGTTAGTAATTAAGATCAGAATGAGAGAACATGCGATTGCCAAGGGCTGGATATCAAAGGTGATCAGAACTGCTTGATATACATCAGAAAAAAAAATAAACCTTGCACATCTTGCGAATAAGCCTCATAGTTAGCATGACTGAAAGATGTGAATGTGTTCTGTTGTGTTTCTAACATAGCAGGGTGGTGATAGTCAGATGCTATTACTTAAAAGGAGAAATGGTCAAGTTCATAGGTCAAGAGTACAGAGCAAGGAGTGAAGTAGGAGCTCCAGAGAGGGCAGAGGGGCCCAGGAGGAGAAGGGAGTTGAGAATTAGCTACAGACAAATGCTGCTTACTGCCTTGTTCTCCATGGCTTGCTCAGCCTGCTTTAGTAAAGTATATAGTATATAGAATAACCCATCCCTGCCTGTCTGGGATGGCACCACCCACAATGGGCTGGACCCTTCCACATCAATCATTGATCAACAAAATACTTCATGGGCTGATCTGATGGAGACATTTCCTCAGTAGAGGTTCCTTCCTCCCTAATGACGATGGCTTGAGTCACGTTCACACACGCAAAGGTGCGTGCACGCACACACACACACACACACACACACACACACACACACACTAGAAGCTTGAGGATCAATGCTCTAGTAATATAGAACAGATTGTGAGTTACTTCCTGAGTGGGAGGGAGAATAGGAAGGAGTCAATGGGAAAATGCAAAGAACAAAGTGGTAAGAGATGAAGGAGAGACCTCTCCGGAGAGGTCAAAGCAAGTCAAAGACAGTCCACAGTCCATATCACGCCCTGCCACGCTAGGTGCAAAGCTAATGCCTTAGCTACTTTACCTATTGATGTGATGAAACATCTGACAAGCGCCATTAAAGGAAATAAGGGTTCATTGTGGCTCGCTGTCCATCATGGCAGGGAGACAGACAGCTGCTGGTGTGTTTGCATCTGAAGTCAGAAGTAAAGAGTGATGAACGTCTGCGCCCACTTAACTTTCTCCTTCTGTGTGGTCCAGGGCTCCATAGCATGGGTGACTCTTCCTATCTGAATGAGCTGGATCTACGTGAACTTTCCCAAGCGAGCCGAGATGTGTCTCCTAGATGAGCCTAGACCCTATCGTGCTGACAGTGGCTATTAACCAGCACAGAAACTGCATGAGTTTCTCTGCCATGGTCCTTGGATTTGGGCAAGACACTGCTACTATGTAGTGTGTGTTCTTTGCATCGAAGTAGTGTGTGGAAAACACATTGTGTTCTTTCTAGCTAATTGGTGAACTCCTGAGACATCTCAATGTGTGGATTCATTCTGTGCTAGGATTCTAGAAACTAATGAGCAAGAAATTCCATTCTCTCTCCGTCTTTTCCATCTCTTTCTCCCTATCTCCTTGGGTATTTGCTTGTTTTGAGACAAGGCTTCACCTAACCCAGGCTAGCCTTGAACTTTCTGTGTAGCTATGAGCTCTTGACCCTTCAACCTCCACCTCCAGACTGCGGCAGCGGATTGCCTCACACTCAACTCTGAAGTTTTGCACAGGGTTTGGGAGCTCGTTAGATGCACCATCTAGGATGAGCCAGTAGGGGGAGGCTCGGCAAGGAGCTGAGTCAAAGCCGGTCCGCAGTCCATAGTCACCCCCTGCCACTCTAGGTACAAAAATAATGTCTGAGCTACTTTACCTATTGATGTGATGTGAGTCTTTTCAGCCCAAAGACTGCCATCACTCCAAGAGTGCCTCCTTCTGGGGAGAAGTCTTTTGTATTTAAACCCAACAATGACTAAGTGAGACCCACCCACATTAGGGAGGATTTCCTGCTTTATTCAAAAGCCATCCATCTAATGTTCCCTTCATCTTCCACAGAAACATTCAGAATGATGCTTGGCCAAATCTAGGCTCCTTGGTTCAGCCAAGCTGACACATGGAATTGCTCATCACGAGCCTCGGACCGTCCCGAGGCCTTCTAGATCTCAGTGTTGTGAAGGCTGTGGCAGTGAAGGAGCCCTGGGATAATCACTGTGTACAGTTTCCAGAAAACATCCATGGTGGTGGGTAGAAGGAGAAGATCAGGGTAGAGGGTATAGGGGAGGTGTGTGAACGTGGTCAAAACACATTGTGGACATGTATGAAATTATCATGAAAGCCGTTGCTGTGTATAATCAACATATGCTAATAAAGAAACAAAAAGGGATGATGCCGAGGATCAAGTTTCAAAGTGAGCTTTAGTGGAAACAGGCCATAGTAGCAAATGGCTTACAGATTTTTATTAATCTTACGTGCCAGTTGGCCACCTCAGGCCCGTATGTTTGCCCAGTTTGTGGCCTCCTTCGGCCAGGAAGAGCTACTACCAATTTATAGATTTGCCAATCTGACTTCTTTGAAATATTTGCCAATAAAATACACTATCACTTTGTGTTTTTGTATAAGGTGGCTGATAAAATTTTACTGAGTGAATAATTGAGCAAGTGACTTGGGAGACAACTAGGAAATCTTAATGATGAAATCAACTTCCTGGATCTCTAGTTCGTTCCTGGGGTGGTTGACAGACCTTTTTTTCAATTCAGTTTCAAAAGAAAATTGTCAATTTTATGAATAGAGTTTTTATTTCCTTTGGGAAGAGCTTAATTCTTGCTGTGTACGTAAGGTTTATTTCTGCTGGTGGAGAACTGGCTAGAATTCTTTATTATTTTTCTTCTTACTGAATTTAATAACATATTTATCCTCCTGTGATGAAGTAGAACTTGTCTCTTTTCTCCATATCAAACTTCGTCTTCTTCCTCCAAACACTCCACGGCCTTGCTCTCTTAAGTGTCTTCTTGATACCGTGGCTGTGAGAGCCACTTCTGCTGACATTTAGTACTCTACAAAGCGAACATCCCACCTACAAACCTCAAGGGGCCATCTCATACCTTCTTGGCCACACATGAAATCAATTACAGGTTGAATGCCAAGAGAAGTTTTAATTGTGCATATGCAGTGGGTAACATCTCAGGTGCACATGGCAGGCCGTCATGGTGTTATCAAAATACGTAGCATGAGAATACGTTTTCAAAGGACAGAAGAGATGACACATGGGCCCGTAAATCTGCCAACTTATGAATAGGTGCAGTAATTCACAAATGCAAGAATGTGTGTTTGCTTTTATGTGACAGGCCCTTCTGTATTAATAGAGCAGGTTGGCCTGGAACTCCCTATGTAGCCAAGGATGACTTTGAATCCTTGATTCCACTGCCTCCACCTCCCGAGTGCAAGATCTCAAGTGTGAGCCATGCCTGGCCACTCATCCAAACCTTTTCATTGAGTTTCAGTGAATTCCACTGGAGCCGTGAGGCAGAATGTGCATCGATGCCCGGTCCACTGCGGCCATTGCTTAGTTTCTGCGGACTTTTCTCCTCATGTTAAGATTGCTAAAAGCATACTTCAAAAGTCAACTTGTATGGTATACCTGCAGGGAGGAGGACCCTGTCTCGTCATGGGTTTATTGCCATACCACCTGGCTTTACATTTCAGGCAGGGGTCATCCTGGCAATCTGCAGATCCTTGAGCAGCCAGCATCTTGAATGTTCATCCTGCCGGTAGTTTGAGCGCCAGACTTGCCTCCTGGTGAAACATGGCCCAGGCTTTGCCTAACACATTTGCAAGAAAAGAGCTTAGTCCCAGGCTTGCTGGGGCTGCAGGTCTAAAAGTGTGTCCCAAGCAGAGGACCATTCTGTGATCCATGAGACGTCACTGGTTAATATCCCAGTCGGGTGCCTCCCACTGGGTTTGCCAGGAAAGTCTCCAGAACGCAAGGATGCTAAGCAAAGTTTGTGGTGGTAGGCCCCTGAGAATGTCTCAGATTCTTCAGAGAAGTGTTCAATGTCAGTGGCACCCCGCATCATGGGGACAAAGCCCTTCCATCCCATAATTATAACCCTGATGGAAGCCAGTGGCACTGGCCCTGCCAGGGCACCACACCCAGGGAAACGGGAAAAAGGGTCCTCAATAGAACCTTGGAGTGGTCAGGGGCTGGCAGAGGGATGGAAGTGCCATCTCCTACCTGCTCATACCCTTTAACCTGCTGTCTGCCACAGGCCTCCAGTCAAAGGGCTGCAGCTAGAATGTTCTGACCAATCAGACAAATTGCCCAGATGTCTCTTCAGATTCCAGAACACTTGGAAATGGCAATTCTGCCAAAAGTGGCTCCATGACTGATGATGTGGGTGACAGGTTGCAGTTAAAAACGTCATCTATTGAACCTAGAAGCAAAGTAAATAAGGCATATCCATATTATGATCACTGTGGAAAGAAAAAATGTCTTTGAAACCCATCCAAATTTGAAACCCAGCCAATTCAGCAATCAGTAGAGAATCCTGGCTTCCACAGTAACACTCAAAAGACTAAATAGAAATGTGTCTATTTTGTGTATCTGTGCTACTACTATTGACTGGGTGTGGTGGCGCACGCCTTTAAAGCCAGCACTCAGAAGGCAGAGGCAGGAGGATCTCTGTGAATTAATGGCCAGCCTGGTCTACAGAGAGACTTTCAGGTTAGCCAGGGAGGGCTACACAATGAGACTACACACACACACACACACACACACACACACACACACACACACACACACAAACTTTTTTTTTTTTTTGACATCCAGGGCTGCTACTTGCTTTTCAGTGGGTGGGTGGGAGATTTGAAGCAAATAGCAGATATTGGGAAACTGATGCTTAAGACAGGGGTCAGGGGTCAGGGGTCAGATTCTGGTTGTTGGTTTATTCCTCTCGCAGGGCTGAGGATGAAAACAAGGGCTTCCCACATGCCAGGCGAGCACTCTACTTTATTCCCAGCTAGAGGTCAGCTTCTGAATCGGACAGAACCAGATTGGCAGTCTCACACCCCTTCCTCATCAATCCAAGGGCTGGGTGCCAGGCTTGGCAACCTTCCAGTGCAACAGATGTGCCTTAGTTGGGCTATCTGTAATGCCAGCCAACTCCCAGACACCATCCTCCCCACTGGTCTAGAACTGAGGAGGCCCCAGACCTGGCTCAGGGGACAATTTCTAGGAAGCATGATATTTTCATACCATATAGCCCTAGAGGAAACCCTAAGCATGTACCGGGACTGAGGATGAGTCACAATGAAACAGGAAGGCTGTCCAGGGTGCTGGGGCCAGTGGGTGACACTGAGGACCTATCAAAAGTGGCATGGCCAAAGAAAGGGGACACCATCCCCGAAGCTGTTAATTGTAATTGTTGGGGCCTGCTTCTTTAGCATAGCTGCAGCCATTTTTGTCTTCAGTCTCCCTTTTATTATAAAATGAAATTACTTATACTTTGTTAGTCTGTTACCTTGACACTCTGACGACTCCCCAACTACTGCTCCACGTGGAACCAATCAAATTAAAGGTCGGTTAGAAATGCTTTGTCTAGTTAGCCAAAGTGATGTACTGCTGCCGTTCCCTTGCTCCCTACACGTGGTCACCTGGTTGTTACTGGCTATGGTTTGTTTCATACGCGAACCTGGTTGCTAACTGGATGTGGTTTGTTTCCTAGACCTGGTTGTTACCTGGTTATGGTTTTACTTATTTAAAAAAAAAAAAAAAAAGCCTGCCTTGGAAGCAGACCGACATCACAGTTAGGCTCCAAGACCTCTGTGACCCTAGTCATGGGGGCTATGGGCACTTTTGGGGTGTGCGTTCAATAAACCATTGATATCTGACTGAGATTGGTGACTTGAGTAGTTTGTGCGGCTGTTTTTGGACTCTGACATTTGGAGGTTCCACCAAGTTTGGACTCTAACAGTGGTGAGGAGCACACAGGCAGAGAGGCAAGCCTACGGTTGGGGTGGGGGGTCAAATGGAAGAGACAGGCCCGGCAATGGAGAGGAGAAACAGAGATTCAGAGAAAGAAAGGCAAGAGAGTGTCCGGGTGACGGGAAGACAGGACAAATTGATAGGCGGGTGGGGGAGAAGGGAGGGAGACAGACAGTTCCAGGATAGAAAGCCCCTTAGTAAGGACTTTTCCCACACACAAAGGAAGAAAGAGCCGCCATTAAATACAATTAATCCACACTGTTGGCATCTGCTACAGGGCCCTGCAATCCCTGGGCTGGCGGTTGCCCTGATTCAGGAAGCGCTCTGGACCTGGCCTAGCTATCCCTCAGAGAGCAGCTCACACAGGAAGAGGCCATCTGCCTGAGCCACTTGCATTTCAAAACCGAGAGCCCACCATATGTCAAGTTAGTTTGTTAAACGAAACCTTCCCAGGAGTTATTCTCATAGTGACTAAGATTCCTTTTCAAACACACCATTAAGACAAAGACCACAGCCACTGAGACAAGGAAGCTGGCTGACATAAGAATGAAATAGGGCAGGCAGCACTCTTCCAAAATGGTTAAAACCCTGTGAGCTGAAGTGAACATAGTCATTTAAAATACATAATTTAAGAATAGCCTCTGTTTTTACTGCATCATGAAATTGCTATGTTAGGAAACTTAATGGGCTAAAAAGAAAATTCGCCATATCTTTCTTTCTTTTTTCTTGTCCTTTTTTCTGTTCTCCTCATTTCTTTTTTACCTGAAATAGGATGTCCCTGTGTTGCCTAGGCTGGCCTCAAAGTCCTGGACTCAAGTCAACCCTCCTGCTGCTCACTCACAATCAGCTGGGATACAGGTGCAGGTCACTGTGTCCAGCTCCTCTTTTAGGTAACGAACATCTCTTATTCCTTCCTCCCCAAGTTGCAGGTATTTGTTTTAGTTTTAAACTCACTATGTAACCCCTGCTGTTCTGGAACTTGCTATGTAGCCAAGGCTGGCCTTGAACTCCTAGGGATTTGCCTGCCTCTGTCTTCCAAGCGCTGGGATTAAAGTGTGCGGCAGGGTGTCCATGTTCTCTCTAGTCTAAAAGCAGATCTCTGGCATTTCAGTTAGTGGCTGCTTGGTTCTTACTCCTACTCTCCACCCTTTGAAGTAACCACCCTTCCCACACCCTGAGATGTTGGACCCCACTATTAAGATTGTAGTCTACTGCATCCAAAGAGCTTTCCTGAGCTCAGTGCTAAATGGAGGACTCCCTTTCCCAGCTGGGCTCCCTATTCTCTGCCTGACCTTATCTGGGGAGCCCAAACCCCCACACCGTTGCCTAGAGGAATGTCACATAATCCTTAAGGAAGTTACAAGCTCAACTTCCTTTCTCCTGATAAGAACTACTCAGCCAGCACCTAGGATTCCTGGAGTCCCTCTCCAGGCAAATGAAGTATCCCAGTAGTTAAGGCCCAACCAATGATGTACACCCACCTTGGAAATCCTCACCCACTTCCTAAAGTTCTTCTATAACCCTCGTTCACCCTGAATAAAATTGAGCTCCCTCACCGAAGCTGATTCTGTATTGTTAATCTGTTGTACTTGAAGCTGTCTTAACCCTATCCTCCCTTCCCTTCCCCCCATCTCTGCTCCCCTCCACCTCATGGATTGGTGGCCAAAAGTCCCTGAGAAAAGGGGAAACTCACATCTGGCACCCTAACAGGAACAGGTTTTCAACGTACCTCTAGATGTGACACTAAATTTCCGGTCAGAGAAACTACTCCTTCGGATTAGAGGTTCACTCATTTTTTCCAGAAATAACTTAATCGTTTCTTTCTTTTCTGGGTTTGTACTTGTCAAGTTCAGAACCTTCCCGTGCACTTTTACAGTGGAATTGCTGAGCCCAAACCAGTAGAAGAAATCAAACAGGGCGTCCGCCTTGAATTCGTAGGCAAAGCTCAAATACTCTCCATTCAGCACGACAGTTCCAGGAGGAAAAAAATTCTTCACTACCTCCTGGAAATCAAACTGAAAGAGAGAAAAGAGTAGATTGGCGTGGGGTGCAAAACCATCATGAACACTGGGGAGTCAACCACAGCCTGAATGTCTGCAGCACTACAGTCTGAGAGGGCGTGGCGGGGCGTCCATCAGGAAGGGACATGGTCAAGCCCTCCTGCTGAAAGTCTGGCTCACCTGAAGTCTATAGCTTTCTCCAATCACAGAGGAGATGACCATGTCCATTCCTTGCTCTATCTGTCTTCTTATCGTGGGGTGCCTTGTGTTCACAAGAAACGCATAGGTTCTTTCTAGAAGTTAAGAAGCAGAAGTCAGATAAAGTGTGTGACGTGAATGTTCTTCTTCCGATTAGTGGAAGGAAGCAAGACTGGAGCTGCTTGGGCAGGTGGTTTGCATCTATTCTCTTTCCTGCCTGCTTCCTCTGGCTCTCACCACCAGTGCCTAGTGAGATTTCTATAATTAAAGGGTCCCAGCATTAGGAAAGTTGAGAACCGCTTCAAAGTCATTCCCCCCCCCACCCCGTTGCTCCAGGCTAGAGTTCCCAGCACTAAGGCACTGGAGGGGGAGTCAGCCTGACCTCACCCAACACCATATAAACAAAGGGAAGATTGTTTCCCTCACTTAACAATACTGAAATCTTATTAACCACTAATCTCTTTCCATTCCCCAGAATCAAACCCAAATTACTCAAGTACTTCATCAAGGGTGGCAAGACATGCATGTCACAATCTGTTTAAAGGCACTGGCCAGCTGTTGTGTGATTTTTGAGAATATTCTATTGCTTCTGAGGTATCACAGAGGCAAACCCTGAGGGACAAATGCAAGTGGTTACATTTTTAAGGAATGCATTTTTTGAATATTTATTTATTTTTATTTTATGTATATGGGTGTTTTGCCTGCGTGTAAGATCTGTGTACCACTTGCATACCTGGTACCCTCAGAGGCCAAAGAGGACAATCGTATGCCTAGAACTGGAGTTACAGTTGGTTGTAACTCCATGTGGGTGCTAGGAATAGAACCTAGGTCCTCTGGAAGAGCAGCCAATGCTCTTAACTGCTGAGCTGTCTCTCCAGCCCTGAATGCATTTTAAACTAATCTTACTCATTTTAAGTTTTCTTACCCATATTTTCCCTTTTTCCGAAATTTTAAAAGGAATTTTAGATATTAACCACCTTATTGCTATTTGAGAATGAGAGATAAAAGTAAAGCAAGCAGGCTGGTTGGTACCTGGAATTGAATTTCATGCAAATCAACCAGGACCTTTCAAAGGCTCATTAAACACCTGGGTCTAGCCTCTCCCACGGCTGGGTTGGTTGTACGCTGCACATTTACAGACCCGTCAATCTGTGAGCTCACTAGGATACCCTTCCAGAACACGGCAGTGCTTGTTTGGAGGACCCACCTGCTAGCTACTCATTTGCATAAAATGCAGTCTAGACTAGCAACAGAGCCGACACGTTGCCTTAGTTATGGATGTCGTGTAAGCTTAGCCATCTTGTTTTTATATTGTAGAGCTTTTCCATGTCCTAACTTTTCTCACAGGTGACAAGCTGTAGGGCTCCCATGCCTCCTTCCTAAGACTCCCTGTGAGCCTCTCACAGATCTCTCCTCATGCCATTCTGGGAACCTTTATTGAAATGTTAAACTAAGGGGAATTATTCTTTCTTTAGACTCCTCCCAGGGGGAACAAGTCAAGGGGTGTGCCTATACATCTGGGACTTACGATCCTGGAGACCTAGCCAGCTGCCTGGCCATCGCCAAGCCAGAGTACATGTGACATTAGGATGCTCTCGCAGAGTGTGGCTGGTCCCCGCACTCTGTCTGCTCCTGCAAACGGGCTGTTCTGACTGATGATGAGCAGAGAACGCTCCAATAACCAACTGAGAGGGGAGGCTGGAGCGAGTCTGTCTGAAATGAGCCCGTCGCTAGTCATTACCCTGAGCTCATGTGCAGAATGCTAGTTAGAATCAAGTTCTAGAATTTCACTCTTATCACACAGTGTTATGCCAGTGATTTTCCCACATTATCACTCCGAGCTGGAGGAGAGAATTAAAATGGAGAATCGTTCACATTGGAATCTGAGTTACATGGTTGTTACCAGTTAACCTGAAAGTCATAAAGAGATGTATTTAATCATGCAACTCTAACACTCAGAAATGCAAAACCTAAACCATCTACAACTACCTTCAAAAAAAAAAAATCTTAGTTTCCTCATCTTTAAAAAAAAGACAGAATGTGTACCCCATTAGTAGGATCACTTTGCACCTTACCACAATAGTACTTTATCCTAGGAAAATCACTAACTATGGGGGACAGAAAAGAGTCTGGAGCTAAGCATGAACCGTTCTTGCTGGAGACCTGGATTTGGTTCCTAGCACCCATATCAGGTGGCTAATAACTGCCTGTAACTCCAGCTCCAGGGAATCTAACGCCCTCTTCTGGCCCCTGAAGATACTGCACTCACGTACACACACCACACAGGACATACGCATAATTAAAAAATAAAATTTAAGGGTTGGCGAGATGGCTCAAAGGTTAAGAGCACCATTTGCTTTTCTAGAGGACATGGGTTCTACTCCCCGCACCCACATGGCAGCTCACAAACATCTGTAGCTCCAGTTCCAGGTAATCCAATGCCTTCTTTGGGCTCCAAGGGCACTAGGCATGCAAGGGGTACAGGTGTATATGCAGACAAAATATCCATATACATAAAATCAATTGGAAAAAATAAAATTTTTTTTGGTTTTTTTTTTTT
>CAJQZJ010032578.1:3270517-3282715 GCA_907164525.1 Lophiomys imhausi | reverse complement strand
TGTGTGTGTGTGTGTGTGTGTGTGTGTGTGTGTGTGTGTGTGTGTGTTGTGAGTGTGACGGTCAATCTGGGTCAGCCTTTCAAGTTACTTGGTAACCACTGCATACAGGTAGTGTGCTAAGCAGTCTTTAGATATGACATGGATATACATCTTGAATTTAAAAGAAAAATGATGGATGATGGTATATTAAATATTTGCTCATTGACTTCACAAATTAAGACAAATATTTCAAAGGCAGATTCTCAGAGGCCCTTTAATGGCCACCACTGAACAATCAGGAAAGGCTTGGCTTCTGTAGTTTATTTAGTGTGGTGTTTAGAAAAATGTTTAAATGTCAGAAAAAAGAACCTGAGACAGGAGGACAGATGCCCTCAATGAGGGACTCTCCTTTAAATGTCAAGGGCAATGGTTCTTAGCATTTTGGGAATTCTTGGGAAAGGACCCCAGCAAAGGACTAAAACACACTTTTGATGCCGTGAGCCTTGCTTACAGTATGGACTTATTCCACAGCCAAAATTCTCATCATGAGGGATTCAAACCTTGTTAATTAACAGAGCACGGACTCTTTTCCAATCTACATATCGCTGGTGGCATCTGAGTAGCTGGAAAAAAAAAAGATGAAAGCTCGACCGAGTCCATCACCTCTAGGCTCTGACTTGCTTTGACAAATGTGGAGCTTGTACTGTGGACAAGCAGACTCTGCAAATGCCAGACACGCTGAAGCCAGGCTACTGGTCTACACCAATCACCCAGCTCTGAGGAAATCCAGCTGAGTGCTTTGCCTGGGATATCAAATCGGAGGCTATGATAGATAGATACTATATAGATGATAGATAGATGATAGATAGATAGATGATAGATACATTGATAGATAGATGATTGATAGATACTAGATAGATAGATGATAGATACATAGATAGATAGATAGATAGATAGATAGATAGATAGATAGATAGATAGATAGATAGATAGATAGATGATAGATGATAGATAGATAGATGATAGATAGATAGATGATAGATAGATAGAAAGATGGATGATAAATCAGACTTGGCTTTGTGCATATTTTGACAGAAGCACTGTATGCTAGACAGACAGACAAACATAGGAAACAGTTTACAGATCTTGAATCCCCTTGGTTTGGGCTATGCATACCCTCTTCTGATATTGCTCTCAGCATCTTGAGACCATCACCTAGCAACGCTGTTAGCAACCTACAATGCCTTCCTGCATCAAGCCCCATGCAATCCCCACCATCACAGTGAAATAACTTTCTTCCCCATTTAACAACCATCAAACTTAAATTCTATTCAATTATACACTAGTCAGGCCATTTTAGGAGGCTAAGGAGGAGGCCAGTCTAGCCTGAACTAATTTTGGGTACATTCACAATAAGGCAATCTGTGCCCTCTAAATGAACCACTAAGGAGAATTGTGTAATATCCATCTTACGCCTGTGCACTGTCAACAGTGTGGTGATTAAGACCAGACACAACGCGGAAAGGGGCGTGCGCAGTGAGCAATGGGTTATGAAGCCCAAGCCTGTCAATCAAAACAGAGACCCGCCCAAGCCACACCCCTTCTCTTCCAGCTCCTCCTGCCTTTCAACCACATAAAGAAGGCCCAGGCAATATGGAGCTTGAACACCTCCCTTCGAGTGGCCCACTATCTCCCATAACAGCATATTCCTGTCCAATTTGTATCATTGCTTGGCTTTGAATAAAACAGTCTTGAGGCTAGAGAGATGGCTCTTCACAACATTCTGTAACTGCAGCTCCAGGCGATCTGAAGCCTCTGGTCTCCATGGGCATCTGTATGCATATGTGCGTGCACACACACACACACACACACACACACACACACACACACACATTCGGATATCCACACCTACACATAATTTTTTTTTAAATAGTTAAAAAAAAAATTCCAAGAATCTGGAAATATCCACTCAGACTTGTGCCACTGGTAATGCCATCTCCAGAGTCAGGTGCCATTGGCTCCGTCTTGCAGATCAGAGCAGACGAGTCTTGTTATGGCTGAGTTGAGTGCTTCCCTTCACAGCTGCTGCACCCAGCCCCGGCCTCCATATAGAAAACACCTTCCAGTCAGACTCAGCTCCCTCCCACATGAGAAGACACGTTGCTAATTCCCTGTTCAAATCTTTCTTGGAGAAGCCTTTGTATCCCCAGGGTATAAAAAAGGCCTGGCACTATTGTGTACCTGAGGAGAAGCCAGGGTGCATAAAACTGCACCCTAGCTTCTTGAACCACTACTGTTTTTCATTCACTTTTATAAAGCTGTTCAGAGAAAAAAAATTTAATGACAAGTCTCAAATCTAGCCTAAAATTTCCAGAATCATATGCTGAAATTCGGGGAGCAGATTCTGGCAAACTTGCCTTACCTCTGGCTTCAGTTCCTTGGGAAACACTGTGATGGAGCAAGTCCCGGTAACTGTCCTGTCTCCACGCCCCCAGTACTGGGGTTCCAGGCACACAGTGACATTTTGACATAGTTGCTAGGAATCCAAACTCAAATCCTCTCACTTTAGGCTCTGAGCAGTCTCCCCAACCTAAACCTGGTTTCTAACTTAGCTTTCCCCACTGTCCTCCTCTTACAAATTGGCACTTTCATTTCCTTACTAAAGAGAAATTCTAGGTAGGGAATGTTTTCTCGGGCATTCAAAACTCACTCCCATCTTGAGCGTCCCACCTGCGATTGGAAGAATACACTGGCACATCTCTCCGTTGCTTGGCCCTTTGGCTCCACCCTCTCCACAGAATACACACCAACCTTTCCCAGCGGCAAACACAGTACATCTTCACATCTGACCGGCTGCATCACTCAAACTCCAGACCCACTTGGTTCTGGGGCACTCAGCACCCTACCGCACGTGTATGAGGGTTACGTACCCCCTTCCTCCAGGGTGACCCCACCAAGTGGAATTCAACATGATGGCCTTTTTATACCACTGAGATTAAAGCTTGCTTCTGCATCCTTGCCAGCTTCAAGCCTACCAAGGAGTGTTTGAGTCCCCTTGGCCACAACAGTTCCTGGGAACCATTGAATAGAGCCTGGGTCTCACAACACTCTGCCGCAAACCACGAAGAATTTGGGCTTATTTGCATAGTCACTGAAGAGCCAACAGGGCTCTCTGGCCTGGGTTTCTGAGGGTTTTGTTTTCTTCTCCGCTAAGGTTGCTTGATTTAAGAAACACCGAGAGAGCAATTACTCCAGGAAAATGAACTTTTTGGCATGCTTCAGCCAAATAAAATTATTGGTGCTCAGAACTAAAGCTGGGTGAGAGACTCGGCATCCAAGACGGCCCCCTGAGGGTGTGCCTGGAAAACTGAGCTCATTCGACCCAGTTAATGGGCAGAATGGAAAAACCAGCCACTAGCTAGGAGTGTTGGGTGGGGCTGAGTGTTCTCCCACCCTGTCCTCCTACATCCTCAGAAAGATGCCCTATTTAGCTGTTTTAAACAAAAAAAAAAAAAGGGGGAGGGTTCGGCCTGAGGGATGGTAGGTAAAATGGCCAGTCTCCAGCCCCAATCTCCAATCTCCCGTAGAGGGGACAGCAGCCAGGTAAACAGGACTACAGGAGGCTAGGGCACACAGAGAGGCCACCCACCTCTTGAAGTAGCTGCTGAGGCGGTAGAGCTGCCCGTCGAGGCGCACTAGGCCGTCCCCGAAGACGTTGAAGCCCCCTCGTGCTGCCGCGGGTTCCCCGGGCCCGGTTACCACGAGCTGCTCACCGCGCAGCTGGAAGGCACCAGGCTGTAGGCGGAGCAGCTGCGACAAGGGTAGCAGGGCCAGCTCGCAGTCGCACGTCCACAGGCTGCGCAGCTCTCCGGACGAAATGGAGGTCAGGCTGGGTCTGGCCACAGGCTCCCACGCTGCAGTGGCCATTCTCAAGGCTGTGGCTCTGTCCGCTTCCTACCCTGAGGGTCGCCAAGTGGGAGGATTAAATCTGTCCTCTACTCTCCCGCTGCCCTGGGAGGAGTGGAGAAGTGGCTCTCTTGTCACCCTGAAAGCTGCTCACCCTCGAGAAGAGCTGCATGCAGGACACGGAGAAAGCGGTGTCCCGGCAGCGCAGCCCCTTTTATCAGGCTCCAGGCACGCCCCTCCGGCCCCCAGGCAGGACCCCAGATGCTCCTCTCCGGCAGAGCAATCAGTGTTTCATAACTTGGCGCGCTCCCACCTTGCCTGCTCACAGCCAAGACTAACTTAGTCATCCCACTCGGGTCAGACACTCAGCCCCCACGTGAAGCCCTCCCTGCCTGGTCCACACTGCCTGGTTCAGCATCCTCCCTAGGACAGATGCCCAGGCCTGGCACAGCGTCCATCCCCATCCTTCAAGTACCGCTGCTCCCAGAAGACCACAGGAGTAGACAGGACCACCTCTCTACGTGGGGCCCAGGGGCTGCCAGAGCTCCATCTGCCTCTACATCCTCCTATCCAATGCCCAGTCTGACTTCAGCTTCCTCCACCTGAATGATGACACGGCTTTTCCTTCTCTCGGTATTTCCTGGCATGGGTTCCCACCTAGCATCCTTCCAGGAGGCCCTGCCGCCTTCCCACAAGGCCTTCCCCGCATCCAACATGTACTCCAAGCTTTAGCAGTCTCATTCGCTGCCCAGTGGCCCCTTGATGGCTGTGTGCTTAGATTCAAGCCGGAAGGCCCCTAGCAGGCCTCCCTGTTGGGCTCAGCTCCCTAGTTCCAGAATCTGTTCATTTACTGAGTTTACAAATATACGAGTGCTTATAAGTCTCCTGAGGAATGAAAGGACTATTGTTTTCAATTTAATTAAATGGCTATTTCCATACTATCTAATAGGAGATGAAGAATAAGCTAAATTCTGAGAAGATGGGTGGATAGCCGCAACCCCTGCCATCATCCAACTTGTAATCTATCAGAGGAGTCAGCAATTACATTGGTGGAGTCTCTGCTCTAAGTAAACCTACATGACAGTGGAGGAGACTCCAGTCAGCTACCAGGAGTCCTGGAAGTAAAATTCAGAAACTACCTTCTCCAAATGCCTCCATACTTCCTGGGTTTAATTGAATCAAACAAAAACTTTGCTGCTATATTTCATTTATTCTTTATATTTTTTAAGGTTTTAAGTTATTTTTATTTTTTGTGTATGAATGCTTACCTACGTATACATATTTATGCACACCACATGCCTAGAGAGTCCAGAAGATCTGGACTAGTCAGATCCCCTGGAACTGGAGTGACAGGCACCATGTGGGATCTGGGCATTGAACCGGGATCCTCTGCAAGTGCTCGCAGCCACTGAGCATCTCTCCAGCCCCTGGTGTTGTAAGATTTTTTTACTCTGCTTCCCTCACTGACAGTAAAACCATGTTGTGTTTCAAACGTCATTGTCTTTGCAAACCGTACTTCAAACCACCACGCTACTTCCCATCAAAGGAGTGCACTCTTGTTTGTCTAGACTTTTCTTTACTGGAACACTAAAATCACTTTGTTTTCCCTTACTACAAACAATAACATATTTCTCACTTTAATTCTTTTTGGCACTCTGCCTCTCAGAAATGGAATTATTGGGATAAGTGACTATGCAAGGCTCTTCGTACGTGAATGTCCTAGTCAGCTGTCTGTTCCTTTAAGAAAACACTGGCCAAAACCATGAAGTATGAAGAGGGAAGTGTTTATTGGCTTACAAAATTCAGTCCAGTCTATCACCAAGGGAAGAGAAGACCTGGCGACAAGGACTGAGGCAGAGACCACAGAGGAACACTGTTCCCTGGCTCGTTTCCAGATGCCTGTTTACCTACCTTTCTTAAACAGCCCAGGCCTTCCTGCCTAGGGAATGGTGCCACCCAAAGTGGGCTGGGCCTTCTTACATCAATCAACAACCAAGAAAGTGCCCTCCCAGATGTACCACAAGCCAATCTGACGAAGGCAATTCTTCAACTGAAGTACCCTTTTCCCACATATGTCTGGGTTTATGTCAAGTTGACAAAAATTAAAATTAACTATTAACTATGACAGGATATAATTGTTTTCCAAAGGAACTCCTCTCTCTCCCTCTCTCTCCCTCTCTCTCTCTCTCTTTCTCTCTCTCTCTCTCTCATCAGCAGTGAATTCTCATGGTTTGAGTATTTAGCATACCATATGTGGGGACCTGGGAAATGGAGGCTTATGAGAAATGCCTCATGGCTGGGAAAATGAAAGTAACTTGTGGGAAATATCTAAGATGGTGCTGGCTAGAAGATTCTGGGGCGGAGTTGAAGCCCAATCACGGGTGTAGCTGATTGGGTGAGCAAGACTTCCATACTCATGACCAATGCATGATCACCATGTTACCAGGCTTGTGCTATGTGATGTGATAGGATGACCTTTCATGTGACTGGCCACGTAGCCTCATGGGGAAACACCCATTTGGTTCTGTTTATAAGCTAGGGGACCAAACATGAAAGACGGGAAATGCTTAGACATCACCCCTGTGGTGTCTGTTTGTCTTTGGAATGAAGGCTGGAGAGTCAGGTGGGCAGCGCACTCACTTTTCCCTGAGAATCCCCTTACGTGGTGATCACCCTATACGGGCCCCATGGCACCATACAACTATATGCACTTGATTTGTTTAAATTTTAATTAGGTTCACATGTAACACTGAAAATCCAGCTTGTAGAAGAATGGAATGGGGGGACAGGGGGCAGTGGGGCTCTGCTTTTGCTTATATCTAAGAGGGAACAGCCTGAAGATCTTGTCATCCTTATGTGCCCCCATTGAAGAGACAGTGGTGTCATCATGGCTCACAGTTTTGGACCTTTAATTGGTTCTGTTCAGTGACTGTGATGGCCAGCTTTGATCGTCAACTTCACATGACCCAGAGTCACCTAGAGAGTCTCAGTGATGGATTATCTACATCAGAATGGCCAGCCGGTGTGTCTGTTGGGGGCTGTTTGATTGACTTTCACTCTCCCTGGTGAATCCATTTGCTCTGAGCTGCTGTTATTGAGTCCTTCCATACAACGAGGCTCTTTGGGCTTCCAACATGGACTGAAGACCAGTAGCCCTCTGGGAATCCCCTAGGTCTCTGGCATCAGATTGGGACTGCTAAGGCACACTGCTTCATGGCTTAAGCAACTACCAGATTATCTGGCATTTTCGCAGGACTCCAGTCCCATTGCATAAGCCAATGTCATATATCCATCTTGTAGTAGAGACTCATTCTACTGGCTCTGTTCCTCAAGGCAACCTTGAGTGATACAGAGACCTTAACTCAACCAGGGTCCCACAGACCAGTTCACAGCCCCACTATTTCCCCTCCTGGATTTTTCTGTCAGAACAGCAGCATCTGGGGCTGGTGAGATGGTCAGTAAAGTGCCTGCCGCACAAGAATCTGTATCTGAGTTCAGATATCCAGCATCTACATAAAAGTTGGGCCAGGCACAGGGGCACGTGTCTGTAACCCTGCCACTGGGCTGAGGGAGAACAAGTAGATCTGTGGTGCTCATCAGCTAGACAACCTAGCTGAATGGATGAGCTCTGAGTTCACTGAGTGATCCTGTCTCATAAAAATAAGGTGGAGAGTAATCGAGGAAGAGACTTCCACATACGCACACAGGTGGGCACATGTGCTCACAACCTTCATGTGCACATACACACAGGAACACACACACACACACACAGAGAGAGAGAGAGAGAGAGAGAACGAATACAAATATCTATAGTCTTCCTCTCTCCCTTACATAAAACAGTCTTTAAATATTTTATCCCGTTAGCTATTTTTTCTACAAAGTCAAACTCACTCAAAGAGTTGTCTAAACTCCTTCTCTGTCATCTCACCCCAGGGCACCATTGAAACTGACCTAATAAAGCGCCAGTGACCTCCTCATTGTCAAACCTAAAAGTCACTTGCCTCTGATCTCTCTCCCAGACCACCCTCGTCCTTACCATTCCCTCCTCCCTTAACTCCTGAGCAAATTGTAGGGTAGTCAAAAGTGCTTTGTTAGAACTTAACGTCCAGCTTGAGAATTCGTCAACTGTGTCAACTAGAATAAGCTTTCTCGCCTCTAAAATCTAGCACAATTCAAGACTAGGGAGAGGAGGGGCGGGAATTTAGTCAAAGGTTTAGGCTTTAGTGCCGGATCATATGGGCTCCAGGCCCAAGTTAGCTCCTGGGGCCCTGAGAAGGTCCACATCAATCCCCTGTGTTCCAGCTTCTTCCCATGTGTGCTGTGGGGCTTGTAGGCAAAGAACTCTGAAGAGTGTCTGGCACACAGCAAACACCACACAAGTGTCTGTTTGATGCCCACATCATGGGACTTCTGTGAGCTCAATGACTGACAGCCCACACACTGCATCTGGAAGTCATCGCAAGACAATATCACCCCCTATCTATACCTGGTCAATTCCTCTCATCTCAGGCCATTTGTTTTTCCTGAGGCTCAGGATTCTGTCCTTAGCAGCTGGGTGACGCTGTTCAAACCCTTGCCTCTGGTGGCTGATGATCACCAGATATTTGGTTACAGTCCAGACTTCCTGCCAGACTCTCAGACAGTTTACCAGGCTCACTCTATCTAGCCTCTCCACGTGACTTTCCATTGGTGGCTCCAAAGACTCTTCTTCCTCACACTGAATGTGCTCCTCCTCCTGCGTCCTTCTTCCTGTGGGGCATGTCGGTTCCTCTCTTTAGAATGCTGAAGACATCTAAGACTGTACCTTTCACTTCACCAACTCTGTCCTGGCTCTCTCTGCTCCCTGCCGACCCACCCCAGTCCTCCCCAGTCCTCCAGGCCATTGGCTGCCTCTTCCTGCTGAATCCAGAATCTACTAATTCCAGGCATTTTTCTTGCTTCCTTCTCATTCCCTTTCTCTTCAGTTTTTCACTGGATGTGGCTTCCAGGTTACTGTCCATCGAGGCAGGGAAGCCATGAGAGCAGGAGCTTGAAGCAGCTGCCATGGTGGCTCACAGCCATCTACATTGAGATCTGCTGCCCGGGCATATGTGTAGAGTAAATACTGTATACATAATAAATAAATAAATGTTTAAAAAAGAAGAGACTCAAGGAAGTTGGGGTCAGGCAAGAAGAAGAAATACCATATTTGGACCCAGTGAGGTCATTCCAAGCCAGGAAGATACCAGAAACAGAATTCATCCCTTGTTCTTGGATTTCTGGCTTCACACATCCAAGAAATTAAAATTGTTGGTTCTTAAAGTTTTTATTTGGGTATTTAAAGATTTGTTTTTTGTCATTTTTTAAGATGTTTGCGGGCTGGAGAGATGGCTCAGAGGTTAAGAGCACTGACTGCTCTTCCAGAGGTCCCGAGTTCAATTCCCAGCAACCACATGGTGGGTTTGAAAGACCCCCGGCTAAGCATGCCTATTTGTTAGCTGCCATCCCAGTCATGCTGCTGTTTAAGATAAGGACTTTCCATGCTGGGCGAGGCCAGCAAAGACAAGATATCTGTTGCTCGGGGGCTTTCCAAACAGGATATCTGTGGTTAAACATCTGCCAACTGACTCACCGGCCCCAGGAACTGGGGAAACCAAAAAAAAAATGTGCTGACGATAGCCTTGTGGAATGCCAAGCTTGTCCCTAACCTGAACCCATGGCCTCATTTAAATCAACCAATGAGAACCCTGTAACCATGCATCTGCTTCTGTAAGCCCGCTTCTTGCCACCCCAACCCTATATAATCAACCTTCACTGTGGCCCGGCACGCTCAGTCACCCGAAGGCTGTAGCGTCCGCAGGCGCCTGTGTAAACAATAAAGTTGCCTCTTGCACTTGCATCCGGTGGTCTCGGTCTCTGTCCTTGGACGCTGGGCCCCAGGGGTGGTGTCCCCATTTCAGGGGTCTTTCAGGTTAAACCATCCATAATGAAATCTGGTGCCCTCTTCTGGTTTGCAGGTACACCTGCAGTCAGAACATTGTATATGTAATAAAATCTTTAAAAAAAAAATTTTTTTTTTTTAAAAAGATGTAGGGCTGGAGAGATAGCTCAGCAGTTAAGAGCACTGGCTGCTCTTCCAGAGGTCATGAGTTCAATTCCCAGCAACCACATGGTGGCTCACAACCATCCATAATGAAATCTGGTGCCCTCTTCTGGCCTGCAGATATACCTGCAGACAGAACACTGTATACATAATAAATAAATCTTTAAAAAAAAAAAAAGATGTTTGCATGTGTGTTTGGCCTACAGGTATGTATGTGTAGCACATGCCTTCTAGTGCCCATGGAAGTCAGAAGAGGGCATCGGATCCCCTGGAACTGGAGTTATACAGATGGTTGTGAGCCACCACTGGGTGCTGGGAACTGAACCTGGGTCCTCTTCAACAGCAGCCAGTGCTCTTAACTACTGAGCCATCTCTTGGGCCCCAATTTTTATTATTTTTAATTTTGTGCAACATGTGGCTGTAGCGTTCAGAAGAGGATGACAGATCCCCTGGAACTGGTGTGGTTGTTGTCGTTAGGTCCAAAGGAAACTCCAAATTCTCCAAACTCCAAAAGGAAGTCCATGTATCCAGAACTGAGCTCAACCTGGATGGCTGGAGGAGTCCCATAGGTTAGATAAAACCCAGCATTCTTCAGGGAACTTGTGGAACTGGTTCCCATCAGCCAAAAGGAATCATTTTCCTAACGGTTACCCGTGGTGCCTATTAGCATCTCAAAGCCCACACCAGGCTCCCTCAGTATCTCAAGTACCAAAGTTCAGTTCAAAGTCAGGTGCCTTCCACACCAGCTCACGGGCTTCCTAACCCCCCCCCCCACCCCGCTTTACCTAGTTATTCTCTTCTCTCTCTCTCTCCATTTTATTCCCACTTATGCTGTTACTCTCTCTCTCTCTCCCTCTCTCTCTCTCCCTCTCTCTCTCTCTCTCTCTCTCTCTCGCTATCTTGTTAGCTCAGCTCTTTACCCCCATCTCTCACTTCCCTAACCCTGTCTGCTTCTTTCTCTCTCTTTCTCTCTCTGCTCTGGAGTCTTCCAGATGTCTCTGGCTGTTCTCTCTCACACAACGACAATAAAACCCTTAACCGTATCATGGCATCACGTTGGCGGTTTCTCTAGCATGCCCCCTTGAATACAGCTGTGGGCTGCCTGGCATAAGCTCTGGGAACTGAACTTGGATTCTCTGCATGAACAGGAAGTGCTCTTGTAAGTGGTGAGGGAAAAGGAGTGTGGATTTGTGCACTTGAATGCAGTGCTGACAGAGGCTGGAACAGAGGGCAGCCTACCCCCACAACTGTAGTTACAGGTGGTTTTGAGCTACCAAACATGGTTACTGGGAACAGGATTCTCGTCCCTTTCAAGAGCAGATTATGGTCTTAATCACTGATTCATCATTTAAGCTGCCCAGTCAGTCCCCACTGCTTCATGACAGCTAGACCAACCAGACTCCTGACTAAAGAACTGTAAAACATGAGCCAGGCCTGGTGGTTCACACTTTTAATCCCAGCACTCAGGAAGCAGAGAGAGGCAGATGGATCTCTGTGAGTTCAAGGCCAGCCTGGGTCTGCAGAGTGAGTTCCAGGACATCCAGGGCTATTACCAGAAAAAAAACAAAAACAAAAATTGTAAAACATGGCTTGTAGCCCCTTGGGAGATGGGGCTGACATTCCTGCCATGTGTGGCTCTTACCTCATCTTACAGACCTCTGCTCGCCTTTTTTCTTTTCTTTTCTTTCTCTTTTTGTTTTTGTTTTTTATTTTTCAAGAGAGGTTTTCTCTGTGCAGCCCTAGTTATCCTGGAACTCGTTTGTAGACCAGGCAGGCCTCAAATTCACAGAGACTAGCCTGCCTATGCCTCCCCAGTGCCAGGATTAAAGGTGTGTGCCACCCACCACCCGGCTAAACCCTCTTCTCACTTCTTAATACAACAGACATCCTATGCTGGAGGTTACTTGAATGAATTCTCCTTCTCCTGAGGGTAAATGGCCTCTGAGGCGTATGCCCTTTTCTGGAAATGCTGTCTCTCATGTGTGTCTCTGTATCTCTCTCTAGGAAAAGGACAACGTCGCCCTGTACCTTTTTATTCCAGGCACACTGTGGCTCCATGAAGATATCCAATTTCTTTTCACTGAGTGAATGACTAGATAATAAACAGCGCTGTGTCATGGTTATGCATAACATCCTAAAAAAAACCAGTGCCTGGCATAAATAAACACTATTGAATGTATGTTACATAAATGAGCAGAATACACTGAACATGCCTTAGGTCATTCTCCCCC